>JAOTRS010138715.1:0-12836 GCA_028565755.1 Dinotopterus cunningtoni | reverse complement strand
ACATAGAAATAATATTGCACAGACATTTCAGCGAATACACTAAAGTATAAAACACTTTTTTGGCCAAAATAAGGCAAATATATATATATATAAATGTATAAAATATTTTCAGTAGCCTAAAACAATATAAAAAAGTAAAAAATTATATGACTTTATATTTTATATGTTTTTTTTTGACTGTTCCTCTAACAAGTAAATATGGTTAAGAATGAGGCATTATGCTGTGTATATGCCAAAAGAAAATCTCCAATTTCTGGTTCACATGCATGCAAAGCAGTCACTTGGGAGATTCCTAAGCAGTTGTACTTGCTGATAGAGGGACTTCATATCTTTCCTAGTCAGTAAAGTTAAAACCCTAAATGTTATGAAATAAGTAGTTGTGTAATTTTTTTTTTTTAAATGCAAGTGTGGGTGGATTTTCCCAAAAGAAACTACCTTGAAGAGAACTGAGATTATTCCAGGGTGCCAGTGAAAAGGGAAGTCTTTAAAGGGAAGAATTTATGGTATGCTTCCTCAGGTGACTCAGGTACAGGTCATGCTGAAGATATGAAGTGTCTTGTGTTAAAGAATGATAAGGGTAAAGTGTTTAATACAGATGGAATGTTCAATAATAAGTAGTCATGGTATTTGTTTTCTAGTGAATCCCCTGACTCACTAAATATAAAAACGCAGACGACCATGAGTACAGGCTTGGATTACGTTCACGTTTGGGATGTAGCCAGCTTTGCCAATTAAAACTTAAAAGAAAAAAAGCAGAGGTAGTCCATTTGATTACATTTCTCCCAAGTCCTCTTTTCTCCCA
Organism: Dinotopterus cunningtoni; assembly: GCA_028565755.1. Lineage (NCBI taxonomy): Eukaryota > Metazoa > Chordata > Actinopteri > Siluriformes > Clariidae > Dinotopterus > Dinotopterus cunningtoni. The sequence goes on along the minus strand of JAOTRS010138715.1, from coordinate 12,034 downwards.
TGTTTCTTGCTGATCTACACCACACAAGTGCTCTCAGGGGAAACCCTGTACACCGTTTTCCTTGTTCCAGAAAGTTTTAAAATTCCCTTTGAATATTACACACATGTTACAACATATTTTGTACAGATGTCAGCTCCGTACCATTACACAAGGTTGAGTCCCGGTGCTCAAAACTTTCGTAAGAAAGTGTTTGCAAAATCATGTTTCCTAGAAGATAAGACGGTACCAGGAAGTGATGTCCCCTTTTTTTTTTTTACTTTTCTTTTCAATCATCTTCCCACTGAACCGTGTCCAAGTTTGTAAATCGAGACATTTAAAATAGTGCCATTTAAAGCAGGAAACAGGGGGAAAGCCCACCAGGGTATTTCAGGAGGGCTGTGACGCAGTAGTCTGTAGGAGACGCCCACGTCTATAAGAACCGTCAAGTTCTCATCTTGACTCCTACATGATCAGTCAGCGAGCAGGTTGAAGAAGTAGCTGCTTTTTTTTTCTGCACAAGGTATCTCGTGTCAATGTTTGGTATGCTGTCCTACCAATAAGATTTTAAGCAGCTCTTACTTAGAAGACGTCCTTTCGTGTGTAAACAGTATACCAAGGAATCCACCAGTTTCTTGTGTCCGGCGTTTAATCTCTGGAATGCACCAGTTTAACATGAGTAAAGCCTGATCTCACACTATGAGTTTCGTTTCCGAGTCTTGCGTGTTGATGGACTCCAAGCTGCCTCCTTGCTCCTGCTCTGGCTGATGGAAGCTGCAGGGTTCTTCATGAGCCACCACCATTATAGTAAGGTCTTCTGAAAAGAAAAAAACAGACCAGAGGGACAAACGTTAACACTAGCCAGTGTATCTTGTAGAATCAGAACATGAGATAAATTCTGGACTTGAGGGTGTAAAAATAAAGTGCATAGTGTTTCTGCAAATGCTTGTAGAAAGCTGAATACTACCTTGTTTAGGAGTATTTGGCTTTAGGTCCTTGCTCTTGTTCTTGCTCTTGTTTTTTGTTCTTTGAACAGCAAGCCACAGCGATAAAATGAAAATGATCAGGAGCCCAGAAATGCCACCACACAAGGCAAACAGTGCGTATATATTCGAGTTTTCTAGGAAGGAAAAAGGGAAAAAACTTTAGTATTCCTATTATCAGGATTCATACTTATAATACAGTAAGAAGTACTATGTTATATAATACGTTCGAGTCAGCCTGGGACTTGTGATCATAAAGGCATAAAAATGATTGACATTTGCATTTGCAAGACTTCAAGCGCAATAGGATGATGAGACTCTTTGCCGCAGTTAAACATTTGAAGCGTGCAAACATTTTAATAAAGGCCATGAAAGACGATCCCGGACGAGGATGATTCTTGAGTTATCTGTCAATTTCCGTCACTGATTTGCGAAAGAGATCATTCACCAACACCACTTTCACATTATAGGAACTCGGCTGGGAGTTCTAACCACATCCTCTACCCAGTCTTGACCTTGCTCCAAGTGAATTCCACACGCTTGGGGCGTTGCCAGATTTTTAAGAAATAAGCACGCAGTCCGATAATGGCTCTGGGTTGCTGAGAAAACTTTCTATCTTTTTAACTTTTCTATCTAGTAGCTGTATCCAAGCACTGGTAAAATGCTGGGATAAGTGCATTAGTGTATATAGAGAAATAAAGGTAGTTTTTACTTTCATAACTGTGTTCTGTTATTCTGTACAATTAAAAGTCCCATTTTGACTTGAATAACCATGAAATAGTGTATACACCTGAGACCTACTAATTGAGTATCATGTTCCAGATTTATATCTTCCCGAACCTCCATTCTGCTGGGGAGGCTTTCCACTAAATTTTTGGATTGTGGTAGTGGCTGTGATTTGTCCTCATTCAGGATTAAGAGCATCAGTGAGGACAGGCACTGGTGTTGGGTGAAGAGGCCTGCATCACAGCCTGTGTTGGATTTCACCCCACAGGTGTTCAGTGGGATTGAGTTCTGTGCAGAACACTCAAGTTCTCCCATTGCAACCTTAGCAGACCATAGACCTCACACTTTGTGCACAGAGCATTGTTAAGCTAACACATGTTTGAGCCTCTTAGTTCCACTGAAGTGACGGGAACTAATGACTTTATATGCTATACCGTTACATGATACAATTGTTTGCTTCCAACAAGTCTGACCACAGTTTGGAGAAGAACCACATATAGCTGTGACGGTCAAGTGCTCACATACTTTTGGCTACATTCTGTAGTGTATGTATACAGTACATTAATTTATCCACAATTTCCTCTTACCATTTCTTATGTTTGGGATGCTCCGTGGGGTGATTTCTGCAATATAAAAAAGTCAATCATTAAAGCATTCACATACATGTACAGCCACACATATAGTAGCTGTATACAGTGGTAGATAACTGATACAGCTATGTTATATTATTTATATTTATTCTATATTCCTATTCTATTTCATATTTCTCTTACCTTTTGGGAATGAAGTAGTGGTCTCTGGTATCCTGCTGCATTTAATATCACTCAGTGCAGTACCTTTGGAAATGATCTGCTCTCCTTCAGGACAACTAGATATAACCGAGAATAAAAAATTGGTCCAAATTATGGTTAGTCTATTTCTCTGGGGGGGAAAAAACAACTTGGATATTTCATAATTAAGACCTACCTGGTAGTCCATGGTTTACAAGTGCTGTGGATTTTATCATTGAATTTTCCATTTGGGCATTTTCTACAAGTTCCTGTTTGAATGCAAAAAAAAATTTATGAACGACATATTTTTCTATTTTAAATGAAATGTCGTTAACCAAATTTGAAATATGTGGGTTCAAAAGTAGAGTAAAGTGAAATCCCAATAGCATTATACAAGTGGAAATTCCCAGAGAGGGGTGAGTGAGTTTGTCTGTGTCTCTGTGTGTGTGGGTGTGTGTCTATGTGTGTGTGTCTGTGTGTGTGTGTGATCTATAATGTAAATAGGATGAGTCCAAAAGCATTACTCAATGAGATTCTCACGTTCATTTGTTGGCTCTTCACCCTCTATGCACTCTGTAACACAGTAATTACATCGCTCGTCTCCACAGCGAAATCCAGATTTGCATCCACATACAGTGTCCGCACTGGCGTTGCAGGGTTTCAGCTGGACCTGCAGTCCTGTAAGAAAAACCATCAAAAAGCTTTTTTATTCTCTCCCTATTCCTACAGCTACAAATGTGTTAATGTGACATAAAACAGAATGTGATGATAATGTGCTAGACATTTTACCTATACACTGAGTGCATCTATTGCACTGCCACACCAGGAAAGTTTGCTGAAGTACGTAAGTATCAGGTTCACATGGCACGCAGAGTTCAGAGTGTTTTTTTGCACATCTCTTTACCGCGTGGTAGCCTGAAACCACACACACACATTCATAATGTGATCATAGTCATGCAGCGCACATCTGATCTCTATTATAGCCTGATACACAGCCTAGTGAATCACACAGTGTACACACATTATCAACAAACTTCAAAAGAAATGAATGCTTCAATGCTTTTTGCCAATTTTTCCCCCAACAATCCTTTGCTGATAACAGAAATAGTATTGGGAACGGTCTTCCCATATTAATGTCACACTATTAATGCCAAAATCAAGTTCATTAGTTTATGAGAATACAAATATTTTAGAGAGTAATTGTTCTTTAAAGACTGATTTATGTTCAGCTTGATGTTAGGTCACAAGAAGAAAAAACTAAAACAAAAATCACATTTTCCAATAACGCCATATGGGTAATGGGGGAAGGATTAAAGATGCATTAACATGAATTATATCACAGACCTGGACTGCATCTAGTACAACAGATTTCATCAATTCCATGCAGGTCCCAGTCCTCACATGTTTCTGTTATTCCCACAGCGGCACAGAATATAGTGGTGATGAGTACCACATGAGACAGTCTTAACTGGATGCGTTCCATGTCTGCTTTAAACAAAAGGATTGGACTTTTAAGGAAGCCTTTAAGGAAGATTACTCACTTTATCTAAATAATGACTGAATGTTTACACTTTGCTCATCTTCACATAAGGAAAAAGAGTTAAAATAAATAAATAAATAAATGACAGAGAGACTGAGAGAGTGAGTGAGAGCAAGAAAGAGAAAGAGTTATAGAAAAAATTCTTTGTTTTAGATTTATTTCTGATTTAAAAATCAAAGCTTTGCACACACACATATCTATCTATCTATCTATCTATATAAAAACACACACACATACACACATTTATTACATTTAAAATAAATGATGTGCATGAATTAAAAATACAAATGTCTAACTGTGTCCCATCCCAGTCAAATCCAAAAATGTAACAAATAATAAAAACAAGTCGGTTGTAAATGTTACATTGTAATCCTTTGTTCTTGCAGTTTCAAATCTAATTAAAATCATTCTAAACACGGAAATGTTAAACGATACACTTACTTGTGAATTTAGGATGAAACTCTTATCAGGTAAGAGACAAGAACAGCTCTCTCCCTCTCACTCTCTCGCTCTCTCTCTCACACACACACACACACACACACACACACACACAAACGCGCGCGCTACGATGTGGCGCAAGCATTAACCAGCTGTTGCCTTTTTAAACTGGGGGCGGGGCTAAGGTTGCCAGATGCACAATAAATCCACACACAATAGAATCAATGTGATGAAAGCATTATTAACTTTTTATTACAGCTGCTTATGACTTAGCAACAAACAATCATGTTTAAGGAGGTCTGAGGCAAAATACAACCACGCCTAGTGGAAAACAGTGCCAGTGTTTGATTGCAGTCAGATACTTAAATCAAATCGGGAACTCTATTTTTAAAGCAACTTACATTCAAGTGTCACAAAGATTCAAAATCTGTTAAGAGAAAAATCAGCTGGCCTTTCAACTATAATAAACAGAGTCATTCCCTAAGGATTTCCTAGAAGGAGGTGTGTAGGGAAAAGGTCTGTTGGGGGAGGACATAAAGTGTTGACGTCAGCAGGTGTCCTAACGAAGAGAGAGACAGAGAGACAGAGAGAGAAAATGGCGAGTTATAACAAAAACAAAAAGAGCTAATATGGTAACGTTATAAACTAACAGTTAAAGTTAACATCCAGTAAAGGAAAAATTTAATTTCGGTCAGTCCCACTGGTCAGTGGTGGTTGGGGACAGTGAGAGGGACTGTATTCAAAAACACTTCCAAGGTTACTCAGAATGATGTGGAAACTGGGAATGTCCAGTCAAAAACAGCTCTTTAAACGGAAACGCCTTGTTGACAAGAGAGGTCAAATAAACCCTAAATAAAATCTCCCTCAAGCGGACAGGAACACTTAAGTCAACTTAAATGGACACAAACAACACAAATAGATTGGAAAAAACATCAACTGTTCCAAGAGAGAGAAGTGTGTAAAATTGGCACTGTTCTGAATAACCTGACGAAACAAACTAAAGGACAAAACAAGAAGACGCTGTAAAATAAAAATGATTTTTAAAGTAGAAGTTGCAAGGTGTCCTAAGGGGGCGTTCACATGCCATTTGTGGAAAGGTGTGGAAAACACTAGGTTTGCTGCTTCCTCCTTCTTTCCAAAGTGCTCCAGAGCTTGCTCCCATGGTGCTGCTGTTGCTAAGCAACCATAAAGCAGTGTACTGCCTGGTGACAAGGAAGTTGAAGGATATGAATGGATTTTCAGCACAGAAAATCCCTTGTGATAGAATTTATTTGTGGACAAGAGGGGGGAAAAAACGCCATGCTTGGGTGCTTCCCATCCTTGACACATGAAGAAAACACAGAAAATTTCATCCGCAGATCCAGGAGGACAGAAAGCATGAAACTGATTGGTTGGTTCTTGTCACATAATCAGCAGTGTGCTTGCGACATTCTGAAAAGTTTAGGTTTTTTCATCTCGATACAGCGTGGATGCACCTGAGCACGATGTCAAACAGGAAGACGACTCGGGCCAGGGTCAATGTAACAAGCTCCAAATAGACTACAAAAATAACATTTCATTGATTATGTATAACAAGCTTGTATTGCAAAGTAGGAAATTTTGGACTTTAAGAAGCCCTGTTTTAGAGGCTTTAATTATAACCCATAGATGTGGATTATACAGTAGAATGTATATGTCAGTGCTACTTGTTATATTAGTAACACATGAAATTAGATGAAAAATAAGTTCAAACATGATTGATTAGAAAGAAAAAATGTATCAATCTGCGGCTAAGGTAGAGAATTGTCCAAATAAATTAGATTTGAGCATTCCTGAGATCATGTGTTCATTTAAATAGATTCGTATTTCACGGCATCCCTTTATATTTATCTCAACGAATCAGCCTGAATTATTGTTTTACTAAGCAATGAACCCAAGCTTGTTCTTGATTTAAGGCAACTTAAAAAAAAAAAAAAAAAACAGTTATACAAAACTCACTTACTGGCAACCCTGACATCTGGAATAATAAATAAAAATTAGTCAACAAAAGACAGGGCAAGGAGAAATAATTTGAAATAATCGAATAGCTTTAACATGGGATCATAGTATCAGTTGACCAAGCAGTTTTTAAAGTTAGCAAGATGTGAATGTCGCAAAGTCATGATTACTTAATCCCATCCAGTTTCAGTACACACCCTGACACAACAATGAAGCAAGAACTGAGAAAAAAAAAAAGACCGCCTAGACATATTCACAGAATAAGAGAGAGATAAAGGTCAAGACCAAAAACCATCAAATCCTTTTTACAACCAGGCTTTGCTTCAGCTATTGTAGCTTCATGCAATTATTCATTCATTCATTTAAACACTGACTGTGCTATAATTCCTTAAAAAAATACATCTGTGTATTAAACTTTGTGCATGTAAAAAAAAGAACGACACAAATATTATTTTTACAAACCCAAGGCTAAGAAACTATCAACCCCTATTAGCGAGGCAAATCCTCTAAAAAATTACCTCATTTGACTTAGTCAAATGGCTTTAAAAAGAAGCTCAGTTCTCTTTCTAAACATTCACACACCCTTTAGTTCCATCACAACTTCTTCAGAATCCAGTCTCCAGCTGTGCAGCCCTGAATTATACATTATACAAAATGGCACAAAAGCACGCCTGTACGGAAATCCTGGAAGCGCCGGGTGAAAAGAGAAAAAGAAAGAGGGAAAGAGGGAAAGAAAGAGGGAAAGAGACAAAAAAGACTATTTTATTGCAAAACCCTCTGTTACTTAATCAAGTTAATTGCAAGAGTGGAATGTGGGCCACATGGAAGTTAATGTGTCTCTCATGTAAATAAATACGTTGCAATAGTGGTATTTGGATAGATGAACGTAGTAATTGTGGCATAGCACTAAGCATGTTTTTTATTTTTTTTTCCAAACCACACAAGCTTTGGGAATAGCTGAGACTATTCCACAACCAAAAGTAGGTAGCTAGAATAGGTCAAAAAATTATTTTAACAACATAATAGTAGTGGAAAACAGATATATGCTTGGCAGACAGTAGCAGATATAACATTTCCTGTGCCGTCAGGATCTGTGGGACAATAAATCTGATACCATTTATAAGGAAACAGGCAATTTTACTGTTAAGAGAATACTCGGCTGGCCTATAAACCTAGAGTAATTTCCCACGGCTTTCCCAAAAAAATGGTGTGTATAGCCAAAGGGGTGTTACTGGAGAAGGGCATAAAGTGATAAAATCAGCAGGTGTCTAAAGGAAAAAGAGTGAAAGAGAGAGAATAAAATAGGGCAAAAATGATAAAAGTTATACAGGGTGGGTGCAAAGTGATCAGGCATTTACAATTGGTATAAAGTCCATATTTGTAATACAAATTTATTGAAACAAATTTTAATGTACAGCCTCCAAGTCCTCCAGTGCGTGAGGCTTTGTCCTGTACACCTCCTCCTTTGCCAACCCACACAGGGAACAATCACATGGAGTGAGATCTGGACTTCATCAAGGCCATTCTTGAGGTCTGCGTCGTCCCAGTCGACGTCCTAGGAAATGCTGGGGGACACACTGGAGGACTTGGAGGTTCAAGAGGTTCTCAGCAATATCCCCAACGACTATCTTCAGTAGACTGTGTATTTCTTCTCCGGCTGTTTGATTAAACTGGTTGACACTACCTGTGCCTACATTGAAATTTAAACATTTGTTTTTCCGTTTTCCTAAGTACACGTACAATTTGTTTCAATAACTTTGTATTAGAAATACAGACTTTATTACCAATTTTATGCCTAGTTACTTTTCAGCTACCCTGTACTATTATACTATTCAAGGCAATCTGGTTAAAATGCATATCTTTATTATGACTTATTCATATAGTAAATTTGAATAAAAAAGAAAACAAAAAGATCGAATACGGGAACTTTCAATAACTCATTATAAGTAAACATTTAATATTTGCCGTCAAGGTTATCATCCAGCGAAGGAAAAATGTAATCTAGTAACTCTCACTGGTGGTGGGGACCAGATAACCTTTGAGTTCAAGTACACTCCCAAAATTACTTAGAACAATGTGGAAGCAAGGCATGACAAGTCAGCAGCAGCTTTTAGATTTAGCAAACGCCTTGATTATGAGAGAGGTCAAAGGAAACCCGCCAGACTCCCTCGAGCTGACTAAAACATTATGGCAACTCAAATCACTATTGAATGCAACATTGCTCAGAAATGTACCCTTAGAACACTTGCTGGGCTGCAACACCAGGATTGGAAAAACATTGATTGCTTCATTTCGATGAACCTGTGGCCAATGTCATCAAAGATTTTAGCATCGTTTGAAATATTTATTACGGTTTAATCATTTGAGTTGGCACAGATTATTAAAAATGATTCAAAACGATACAGGATAGCAATGAAATAAGTTAGAATCTCAATGTTTGCGGAACTTGTCACTTCTTTTTCTCCTAATGGGATTTGAAACAATGGTTTGCTTAGGTTTTTTTTTGTTGCTATAGACATTTTCTTTCTCTGGAAACTGCATTACTCACACATCCACTATCAGTGCTACATCCGCTAACTTTACTTGCACAATGTAAAGTATATATAGCAAAAGGCATGTCTTTATTTCTTCTTGTTGACTTTATTGCCTTGATAAGGGCAGGGTAATAACCTGGCTGTTTAGGGTAGTGTCATGAGTTATTTAAAATACGGAGATACGAGTATGAGAAAGCAGAGTAAAAACTAGTACGTAACTGGGAAAGTAGTGCAGTAATCTACATGCGTTTGAAAGATTTTTTTAACAAGAAATACTACATTCAAGAGTAGATGTACAGTGATATACAGTGGATGCAAAACTCTAACTGGAACAGGTAAAGTATCAGATAGCTCATGCATGACTGAGCATGTCAGGCGTCAAATAATCTGGGGTACACGCTAATGCTAACTCGAGTTTCCCTCCAGGTAACTCTGAGTTATGAAATGTTCCAGAGCAATGTTTTGATATGTGCCTCGAGTTGACCATTGAGTTGAAAGTTCACGGTGGTTGTTGTTGCACATGATCATGCAATATGACATAAAGGGAAATTTCTCCTTGTTTACGAAGAACTTGTTATTAAGGAACTAACATTATACTGCATTGTCACGCTCTCTTTCTTCTGTTTATTTGAAAACCAAGCAGAGCCCCTAAGTCAGTTTGGTAATCACCATGGTGTCCAGTTTAGAAGGACAGACAGGTCAGCTGGTAGTGAGTCAAAAAAGACATTTTATTCTCAAATCAGTAGGGACTTATCCTGCTGCACATGGATGCTGTTTGGTTAAAATGAAAGCAAAAGAGGAACGCATTCAGGTAAACAAATTTGTACCCAAATTTAGACTGTTTATTCTCTCCAATTTAAAGTGGCTAGTGCTAGACATAGCACATTATACAGTGAGTACAGAAAAGTCTCGTTTTCCTAGTGACATAAACATTATATAGTATATACACTATATTGCAAAATGGATTTGCTCGCCTGGCTTCACATGCATATGAAATTGAGTGACATCCAATTCTCAATCCACAGGCTTTTCATATGATGTTGGCCCAAGCTTTGCAGCTATAACAGCTTCAACTCTTCTTGGAAAGCTTTCCACAAGGTGTAGGAGTGTGTTTACGAACAAGAATTTTCCACCTATCTCCCAGAAGTGCAATTGTAAGGTCAGGCACTGATGTTGGACGTGAAGGCCTGGCTCGACGTCTCCGCTCTAATCCATCCCAAAGGTGTTGAGATCAGGACCTTTATGGACCTTGCTTTGTGCAATGTCATGTTGAAACTGGTGTGGGCTGTATTTTTAAGAGTTGGGCTTGGCCCCCTTACTTTGAGTGAAAGAAACATTTAACACTTCACCATACAAAGACATTTTGGAAATTTGGATAAGGTCCCTTCCTGTTCCACCATCACTGCGCCCCAGCGCACAAAGAAAGGTCTGTTACAGACATGGATGAGAAAGTTTGGTGTGGAAGAATTTGACTGGATTGACCTCAACCCGACAAAACAGCTTTAGTATAAATTGGTCAAAAATTCCCATAAACACACTCCTAAAACTGTTGTCAGAGGAGTTGAGTCAACATCATATTAAACCCTATGGATTAAGAATTGGATGTTACTCAAGCTCATATGCATATCAAGGCAGGTGAGCGAATACTTTTGGTTACATAGTGTCTTTTTCTTAGCCTAATGCTAGATAACTTGTATGTCACATATCTCAGATTTTTTATCTTTATGACCTTAAATATAGAAGAGCAAAGGTTATACACACACACACACACACTAATCTAATCCATGGGTTGTTGTGCCATCATGTCATATTTCAAAACATTTCTCTCAAACCTTTCATTCTAGATCGAAATGTAACGCCGTATTTGATTCACTTCTGCGTCATTAGAAGAGCTCGCACGTGGCTCTCGCAGTTCGACTGCCCACACTACACCAACCCACAGTGACACCCACGGAGACATTCATATAGAGCATGAGATTCAGTGACATCATAAACCCACGCAGTCTGCATCATCAGAAGGCGTGTGCCACTGACGAGTCTTTGACCGAATCACCCTTTTTTCAGTTATCACACATTACACATTAGTACAACTATGTGTAACAGCTCATGTACATTATCACGTACTTCATTTCAGTGCTGTACTATATGGTAATCTTTTTACACACAGGTTACCAAATTAATATCTTTCCAGACTAAATGAGAGACGCTGGTACAATGTGTAAGTGTTACCACTGTGACAACTCATTTCCTTCTGCCTTGCGTTTGTGGCAGAAGCAAGGTTCAACCAGCAGATGTACATCTCGCACACACACACACACACACACACACACACCCACAGACACGCACGCACGCATGCATGCACATACTTTCCAGGCAGCATTAAAAAAACAGCAGACTAAGCGTAGCATTAGCTAGCACTGAAAGGACAGTTAACTGCTGATTCATGTGTTTGCAACATGTATATTACAACTTCTGCAAAGGTGCCCAAAGTAAATATTAGTGTGTACTTAGTGTAAACTATTATATTTTAAGATGACCTCAACTGAGATTCAGTATTAGTTTCATCGTGAGATTATAATAAAAAGTTTTATTTATCTTATGTATAAACCATTTACTGGATTCTTGCTCTTTGCTAATAAGAAAAGGAATTTCCAAGCTTGCTATGTATATTTTAAAGGTCATTATACAAACAAACAGGCATTACATGAGTGGTGTTAATAGAGCATAACACAACTCTGAAGTTTAACCCTACGTATCCCTACGCTTCACAGGTGCTTAAATAACTGTTAAGCCCTGAACAAGGGCACGATTTGGTGCTTGGGACAAGGGATTGTACACCCTCATCTATTGAGGTCATCAATTTGGCCCATCATTAGTTGGGGCCATAATGTTGTACTGAATATTCAGTACAACAGCACTCTCTTTCGTGTCATATTACTTAATTACTGTATACCACAGCACTGTTGAATTTTCAAATCTGATTCGTTACAGTGTGTTAAATAGATTATTGTTTCTACAGGTCCTTCTCAAAAAATTAGCATATTGTGATAAAGTTCATTATTTTCTGTAATGTACTGATAAACATTAGAC
>JAOTRS010138696.1:0-12837 GCA_028565755.1 Dinotopterus cunningtoni | reverse complement strand
TGGCTGTAGAGCCGTGATTAATGTGGGAGCGCAAGTACCTCTCATCCCTCCCCCCTGAGAGAGCTCGGCCAATCAGCCCCTCATTTTATATTCTTTATTTAAATACTCTATTTTCTTTAAATTTTTAGGCAGTTGTAAAAACATTTCACTGTATATCATACCATATATGACTGTTTATGTGACATAAAATTTGAAATAAAATTTGAATTTGAAAATTGAACATCAATGGTCTAAGTGATGTGTAACAGAATAACTGCAAAAAAAAAAAGAAAAAATGTTCCCTGTAAAATCATAATGTCTTTACAGAGACCACAAACAGCTTATTTTGTTGTCATTTAGGAATCGTGTTGCGCAATCCTAAATAAACAAGAAGTCACAAAGTTTAATACTTTTATGACTTACACAGATGGGCATTTATTTATTTATTTATTTATTTATTTATTTTATTTGTACGTCAGTAGCTGATTTATCCTGATCAGGGTCACAGTGAATCCAAAGCCTGCCCTGTCAACACAGGGAATGAGATGAGAATATACCCTGAATGAGATGCCAGTGCAGTTTTTAACTCATTCATGTCTCCTGGCATGTTTCTGCAGGCATGAGCAGGACATGCACACTATCCTGAGCTCAGAGTCAGACCTTGAACCTTGGACCTGGTGCTGATTATGACTATATTTTGAGTATATACATATTCACTCTGGATATAAAGGTTCTTGGTGAAGCAAAGAAAAGCTGAAAAAGCATAAAGCTTTTATGGGTCTGAGTTATTTTACACTATATGGCCAAAAGTATGCTGACACAGAAGACTAAAGTATACAGAAGACTTCAAGCACAGTACAGTGATAAGACTCTTAGCCGCAGTAAAACATCTGTACGGTGCAAATATTTAAAAGAAGGCCGTATGTCTGTGAATGACGATCCCGGCCGAGGTGGCTCAGAGCGCACTGCAGTCAGTCCCGTGACCATTCAACGAGTGGAACGCCTGATGTTTGAAAATCGACAAATAACTTGTTGCCAACTTGCAGAAGAGACTGATCTGTCTGTGAAAACTATACACACAATTATTCACCAACACCACTTGCACATTACAAGAACTCAGCTTGGAGTTAATGCCACATCCCCCGTACAGTCCTGACCTCACTCAAAGCCATTGCCACATGTTTGGACCATTTAAAGGAGTTCCTGGGAGGTCAGCGTTTCAGACGTGAAGCAGGCAAATGTACTGAGTAAACTTTCTTCAAACACTAGTGAAACACTGGAATAAGTGCATTAGGGTAGCAGGCGATTATACAGAAAAATAAGGAGAGTTTTTACCATTATAACTGTGTTCTGTTATTCTGCGCAGTCAAAAGTCCCAAGTTGGACTTGAACCCTGCTTGCCTTACACACACAACACCTACAAAGATACACTTTTAATTGCAATTAGAGTGGAAACCCTGACCCTTAATTGGCTCTGAATCCATCCTGATCTTAGTTCAGTGTCCTCTCACTCACACACACACACACACACAAAAAACATGCCGGATACACTAAACTGCTCTTAAAGCCCTATTTAAACCCAGCCTATGTAATAATCTAAAGTGACTGCTTTCTTGCTTTTGTTCATAAACATTATTCGGGGCTTCATTCAGAAAGACCTACGAATGTGACAGAGACAGACATGGTATAAGATTGGACTTAGAACATGCAGAGTTTTCTTTCTTACTATAATATGGCAGATGTTGAGCGTGAGGAAAGTGTTTCTCTCAGAATGTTATTGCAGTTTAGCTCACTTGCCAAAACAATCATGTTTTACTGAGCTGAAAAAGTGATAGTTTAGATAGTTTAGGTTAACTTAAAAATGTAAATCTGTCAATCTGAGTCAGTCAGCTAATTAGATCTCTTAGTTAGGTAGCTGGTTCTGGTAAAGTGTGTTGTTAATTTATGTTGTTGCATGTATGTAGCACCTTGGTTCCGGAGGAACGTTGTTTCGTTTCACTGTGTACTAAACTGTATATGGTTGCAATGACAATAAAAGCCTACTTGACTTGACTTGATGACAGACAAGTTTCAAATCCTTTTTGTGTTTGCATTCGCAAATAACAATGATTTGTTGCTGCGTTTGAATACCTGGAATGTCTGGGGTTAAGGCGCTGGTGTAACAGGATCACTTCGCAGACTGTTGTGTATGGTATACTTAACATCCTACATCAGTACTGTACATCATAATCTTCTATGATGTCTATCCTAAGATCTTAAGACCTTTTCACAGAAGTGACCTGTGACCAAAGGCACTGGTTCAGACACAAAGCCTACGCTTTTATATGCCATCAACGAAAAGAAATGCTGTTATGAATAGGGTTTAAGTGTGAAAATGTGTGTGCACACTCTCCATCAATGTACAGGTATCCGATATAGGATGTATCCCTCAACACCTGGGATACACCTTAGACCCCTTATCATAAACCACCCTGACCAGGATAAAGCTCTTACTGAATAAATGACTGAAAAGTGTAAACACAAAGCAATAAACTTTTTGAACACATTTTCTGTAATCACGTGGGTCAGGGGTCATATTTACACCTGGAGTTTGTTTACTGACGGCATCCATCACAAAGTTTTTAGAAGGGTTTAATCATTTCTGGTAGTTTAATTAAATGATTGAACAAAATATATATACACACACACAATTTTGGTGTAAGTCTGGTTGTTCATGTAACTAACCAAGTGTCCATAAGTTTTCCATCAAAAACCCCTCACTAGTGCTAATTTATTATTTCCCAGACACTCACCGACTGGGTTTACTGACATCCAAGCATCTTTTACAGCATTTCTCTTCATAAAAATAAACAATTTTATTGAATAAAATAAGCCGGAAATGTGAAGAAAGTGTCTAGGAACGGTCGCTATGGTGAAACAAAAGGGGTCTCGAGCGCTGCTAGCATTGTTAGCATTTTGGTGAAACATATATATTTAAAAAAACAATAAAAAAAAAAAAAAGGTTGAAAATATGCAGGAAAATATTATTTCAGTAATTATAACAGACCAAAAAAAATACTGTGTTGTATATAATGCTGTTTTTTCCCTAGACGTTTAGAGTTTATTGTACTATCGGCGTTTTCACTCACAGGCTAGCTACATGCTAAGCTAAAGTTACCTCAGTGAGAGCTCGCGCGCTTCTGCTTGTAGTAACGGTTAAGCACCAGGAATGTACGAGGTTTATAACGCGTTAATTAACAAATACGTGAACACTTATATATTATATATTTATATCCTGCGTGTTTTACTCACCACCCAGTTCAGCCCTCCGCTTCCTGCAGCACTGTTAGACATTCTCCTCTATTGTGTCTTCAATCCAAGATGTCCAGTGTTTATTAAAAAATAAAATAAAAAAATAACAAACCTCCTTAAATACAGTTACGGCGTTAAATTGCCTTCCATGTGCAGCGCCGAGAGAGACAGAGGTGTGTTAAAGAGTGTGTGTAAAGAGTTACATGGAAGCTGAGAGGATTTTAGCCCGGGCACTGAGAGAGAGAGAGAGAGCACTTCGGCTATTGTTAAAATCGACCCGCGGTACAGAACCAGGCCTGAGCGCACGCGCGTTTTCTCTCTCACACACACACACACACACACTGCCTGCTGCCGGCGAACAACTACAGCTCCGTGCAAAACACACACGCGCGCACTCACACACCCGCGTAACAATTTACATTACATTCTAATTAAGGTTAAAGAAGAGAGAGAGAGAGAGTGTGTGTGTGTGTGTGTGTGTGTCCTGATGAGAGGTACTGACACATTTCCTGGATTTTCATTCAGAAACAATAACAGAGGCGCTGCTGCCCCCCTCCCCATCCCTGGTAATCCCAGCCGACCAATAGAACACCGAGAAAGCAAGAAGATGATGATCAACAGCAAGGGAATCCGAGGTGTAGGGGTTTGATAGAAAAATAGACAAGTACACCTCATGTATACATACACACACAGACATAGACTTTTAGAGAGTAAGATAGACAGATAAAGACACTTGGAGAGAGCGATACAGAGAGAGTCAAGCAAATTCATAGAAAGAGACAGACAAATAGGGATAGAAGCAGTCCAACTCTATAACCAACTAGAGACACCAACAGACAGAGGCAGACAGATGGATAGAGAGACAGACGGAAAGAGGCAAAGAGAGACAAGCAAACACAGAAAGATAGAGAGACACAGACATAAAGAAACAGACAGAGACACAAAGAAAGATGGACAAGACAGACTGACAAAGAGACACCAACAGACAGAGGCAGACAGATGGATAGACAGACAGAAAGAAAGAAAGAAAGAAAGAAATGGAGAGAGACAGGCGGAAAGAGGCAAAGAGAGACAAGCAAACACAAAAAGATAGAGAGACAGACATAAAGAAACAGACAGAGACACAGAAAGAAAGATTGACAAAGCAGACAAGACAGATTGAGGCAGAAGGAGACACAGTCACTGACAGACAGAGAGAGAGACAGACAGAAAGACAGACAGACAGACAGACAGACAGCTAGAGACATGGAGAGACACAGACAATACAGAAACAGACAGATAGAGACACACAGACTGAAAGACAAATAGACAGACAGAAAAAAAGGAAGACAGAGACACCGAGAGACAGAAACAGTCACAAGACAGACAAAAAGAGAAAGTGAAACAGACAGAAAGACAAAGACACAGACAGACAGAAAGAGGCACAGACAGACAAATACAGAAACACAAGACAGGTTAAATAATAGATAAAAATTAAATAATATTTCTGAGACTGCAAACAATTCATTTAATAAAGTTACTGAAAACAGCTAAATAATAAAGTAAATAAATCAAAAAAATTTTCACAAAGACAAATAAAGACAAAATGCTGTCTGGTCTTTTCTTTTTTCTTGAGTGACTGAGATAAACTCTTGCAGCAATAATCAATAACATCAGAACACACTAGAGGTATTCATCATTAAACGCTGTGCTGCTAAATGATCAGTATAAACATTTCTCATCATTCCTTACAGCACACTCGAGGAAAATGTTTTAATTGGCTTTTTAAACGGGATAATTACATTTGTTACAAATACAATTGTTCTAAAGAAGATTAAAATTAGATGCAACCCTGCTATCAGGCGCTCTTAAATCTGTATCAATAATAGAAAAAGTTGTATCGATACATCACCTAATTATAACGATACAAGAGAGTCACAATGATACATATAGTACCTTAAATAGCACTTTTCTGTCCCTTTTTTAGAAATGATATTATTTTTAGACTTTTCTAATGAAAAGAACATCATTGGAAAAGTGAGACTGTGCTTCAAGTCTGTCCTCACATTAACTCAGACTTCCCGGAACACTTTTTTGTTTGTCTGTCGAAGCGCAGAATCGCTCTTATCACACGTCCTCCATTTCCACAACAATCTCAAACGAAGACGTCTCCGTGTCCTTCAAGCTTTGTCTGAACAGCTGGGCGTGTTGCCACGCCGCATCTCCGTCTCCTCCGCTCAGCTCCGCTTCTACCACCACTTCCGCAGAGCCCGTGAGGCCTGTCGCCGAGTGCATTTCACCATCTGCGAAACCAAACAATAACGCCGTTAACGCAAAAGTGCATTCGGTTGACGATTGACGAGTCCGGGTTACTCTATAAACGGCGAACGCTGACAAATTTGGACATATTTCCAGATGCAGATACTACCACCTGCTCTACCATCTGAAGATAATTTTAAAACACACAGATCAGCTTAGTAACAACAGTATAATATGAAGACTCTGCAGTCTTTTCAACAGAGATCTTTTGTGCCTGTAGAATTGTTACTGTTGTTTAGGTGTCGGTCTTGACATGGGTTTTGACTCATACGATGTGGCTCTGTATAGGTATTAGTGTAAATAACAGCTTGAACAAATAAGCATAGTAATCATTTGCGGTTTGGCAATTGTATAGTACATGATTATTATCCGATAAACACTTATCGTCATCATATAACAGTTAAACTACTTATATAAAAAAAAAACCTGGATGTCTGATCTCTAGTAGTTGGATTTTTATACCTCCAGGAAACTCGAAGGTGGATTGCGGAGAGCGTAATCTCCAGTGAACAGCACCGGAGTGGAAGGTTTGACTGACAGCTCTGACTGAGACTGATTTAATCGTCATTCCGACAGGAGCACAAACAATCCTCCAGCATAGCCTGCCTGACGAAGAGCCCTCTGTTCGAGTGAGGTACACCTAAAAACCAAACACAGACACACTGAAGGACATAACAGAAAGAGCCTAAATAAACGAGAGAACGACTTACGCGGGAAAATGTTATGTATAAAGCATGAGCGAAATCAAGGCAAGACAGGCAAATTATTCTACAACATCACACTGACCATCTTCCAGTCTTGTTCTTCTTTCTTGAACACAGACTCGTTCTTCCACACTCCGTTTTCCCAGCCCGGGATCTTCTCTTGGTTGTTGTGTAGTCTACAGTAACAGTCTGTGACCACGTTGTATTGCAGGTGGAACGTCTTAGCTTGCTTCTCTGACTCGGTAGGAATAAACACAAAGTCTTTCTGGAAAAAAAATAATAAATACCACAAATTGTGATCACATTAAAATTTGCATTGGTTGCTGAAAAGACTTAGAAACGTGACAGACTTGCAACAGGGATTCAAAGAGGATCTCTTACCACTTTGGAAGGAGCAGCAGCAGCAGCACCACCGGTTTCTCCTCGAGCAGCCCTCCAGGCAAGAGAACCTGATATCCGTCCTCCCATCTCTCCAGGCTTTGGACTCTTAGGAGAAATGAACTCTACCAGCTCTACTAACAACCTCTCCAGCAGCTCCTGCTTCCTCTCAGAGCTCAGTGACTGCTGCCTCTGTGCACACACAGTCCATACAGAATCCATATATGTTGTATAAGGATGTGTAAGAAAATCAACACCAGGTTATTGTGATGTGATTCTAGGCAAAGAGGAGCTACTGTCACCATCCCAAAGTTTTTTCGTGTCTCTCTCTTTTTAACAGCGATTTGTCAGGGATTACGCACAGACACAAAAAAAACAACATCTTACTATGGAAAATTTCACCATGTCAGAAATCTGTTCATGCCGAGTGCAAGTGTGCGCCATCACTTACAGAGATATTTCAACAAGCAGTGAATATGAACTGTCATTTTAATTACATTCTTTTATAAAAAATGAATTAACACCTTCTGACCAACCACAACTGAGCATTCATCATCTCAATGATATACAAGCTCGTTTCGTAAATTGATTAATTAATAAAAATAAAAATAAAAGCCAACCAGGTGTGTAAATTCAGCAACCCAGATGATAAAACAGATCACATTATTATATAACGGAGTCATTATTTAAAAACATTTGCTGTGATTTAAAGGTCCAATATTTTACTACAAGTAGTCTCCAACTTACGCACGTTCGTGAGTCGGATTTGTTCGTAAGTCTGACAAAGTGAGTCTTACATGCCTTTTACATGAAAATACAATGTAAACCATACCAATCCGCTTGACTAAATCTCTGTGCTCTTTCCCCACACTGCCTTAAAGTGGCCAAAAACTGTAATCGCGCCTAAGGAAATTAATCCTTTAAATCGCGTGGAGAATTCCGGACGCCATTTGTGTCAGAGCTGTTTTCCACTGTATTGGACTGTCAACTCAATCAAGGATTTTCCAAAATTATGATTATTCACTATTGGGACTATTGATTCGTTTAAACCGGTGACGCCGACTCATTTCTCTCGCACCCCCACACGCACACACGTACAATATACCAGACTTTAGACATTTTATACATTCACTTAAACACTCAAAATATTGTATATAATTGTAAATATTTGTATCTGGTGCGCTTCAGTGTCTATTTTTTGTACAATACACATGAGCTACTTCAGCGATTGAACCGGAAGTAGAACCGCGCTCCATCCGAAGCTGCAGAAATTCGTAATTCGAATGTTCTTTAGTCGGGGGACTACCTGTATATTTCTTTAACAAGTGAACACAGGTCTACTTAAAGATCCTGCAAAGTATGTGTGTTAGGACTCAAGCTGAAATACTATTCAGATAAGGCATTTTTTTTCATAACTCAGAACCCTTTATTTCACTCCTCTACTGGCCATGCTGTTTTCGTGTCTATGTAAATAAGCTACTGCTGAGCCACACCCACCAGAGAACAGCAGAGCTGAGCAACAAGCCAGGGAAGGGTATGAGGTCACATTAGATACCCCAAAAATCTTATCGGAGCCTTAGTTGATAAAATGGAAAAAGGACAGAATAGTGTTTTTATTTTTTTGTTTGTATATTGCACATTGGAGATCGATCTGAAATTCTAAAAATGACTGAAAAGTGAACTTCGCAGATGGTGCAGAAGATGATCTTGTATAAATAAGGTAAAAGAAATGTAGAATATATAGAAATCTGTCGGAAAAAATAATAATGCGTCAATGGTGTTAGATAAGTTGTGTTAATTCTGACATATAGTCCAGAAAGTTTTTGTTAATTATTAGGAGCTTCATGAATGTGGGTGAAAATCATTTTAAATTTATTTCAATCTTACACCTAGCTGCAATACTTACCACAGCATTAAGTTCATTAATATTTTGTAGCAGCCACGTTTCCTGAATTTGCTTACGTCTGGAAAGAACTTCCTGATGCTTACAGGAGTAGCGCCACGTTACATCAACCACCTGTAATTGTACACAAAAAATTATTTCATGTAATCCGTCACTAACCTAAGAGTCCTTCATAACTGACCCCTGGAAATATGTTATATATAGAAATCTCTATATAAATACGGCATGAAGATACATCTTTGATATGGAGTAGGGAAGTGAAAACAATAATCGTGATATAATATTGTTATTGTATATATAATATTGTTATTGCTCTGAATATAACTTAGATAACTTTTAATATTTTTTTAACAATGACGAACTGGTTAAAAACAGTCGTTATGATGATAAATCATTACTGGCAGTCACAAGCTTTATAATAAATACTGCTGATCACATGACCTTTATGCCATATTGCTTATTCCTAATACAAATCCAGGAAATTAAAGATCATAAAGGGCATAATGTCATGGTATAAAAATTACAATTTGCTTCTAATTTATCGATCAATCCGAACATTTTGTCAAATTTTATCCAAAAATCTCCAAGATATTTATACCTGATCTTTTGAGAAAGCCAAGATGTAGGAAAGCTTCTTGCCCCAGCCCATCTCGTAGAGCAGAGGTTTATCACATGTGTTTTCACAGGGGTCACAGTGCAGCCAGCGGCGTTGGGACTGAGAGTACACCTCCGTCCAGACGTGATCTAAAAAACACAAACCGATTAAAAACCACACACTACATATGCAAGTATGACATTAAGCAAAAAATATAGGGGTGTTCGGGTCAAACCGAGACTTTAAAAGGTATAAAACTGATTGACATTCAAAGAAGACTTCAAGCACAGTATAGTGATGAGACTCGTAGACGCAGTAAAACATTTGAACAGTGCAAATACTTTAAATAAGACCGTACATCCAGGATTGATGAATGGAAAAAAAAAAAGAAAATAAAAAGCAAAGTATAACTTGTTGCCAAATTGCGGAAGAGTAAGAACTGTACACACAATGACTGAGCACCACTACTTGTATATTACTGGCACATCCCCCATACAGTCCTGACCTCGCTCCATGCCATTTCCACATATTTTAGGGAATTTAAGGTTCCTGGGAGGCTGGCATTTTAGACATTAAGCAGGCAGTCTAATCATGGCTCTGGCGTACTGACAAAACTTTCTACCTTAATGGTATTCAAGCACTAATGATACACTGAGGCATGTGCCTTAGTGTAGCAGGGTACTATATAAAGAAAAAAAAGGAGTTTTTTTACTCTCTCTCTACAGTATTCTGCATAATCAAAAGTCCTAGTTTGATTTGAACATTAAACTCTGATGACATGTTTACTTGCTAAAGTCTGAGGGAAAGAAGTGGATACCTGTTGCGTCCCAGACGTATCTGGCTTCCAGCCCCAGTGCTCTGCAGCACAGAGTGAAACAGTTAGCCCATTCCCCACAGCGCCCCCTCCTGGTCTCCAGCAGTTTCTCAGGGTTGTTGTACCTAACCAGAAAAAAAACAGATGGTGTTTGCTGCAGAAACAGAAGTCCAGGTGGTGTAACTGAACTTGATCTAACTCTTATAAACCTCTAACTCTAACCCATTATATGTAGTATCACATAGAACAACAAATACACATTTATTTCACTGAGCTGGTAATCATAGGAAGAATGTCGATTTGATTCGATTTTTTTAGCATTGCAATGTTTGATTCGATTCAATGGTACTAATGTTTATTTATTTGGCTTAAGTTGCTATATTTCTTACAGCTTTTCTTACAAGTATTAAAAATGTCTAAAATTATCTAAAATGTTTAACTCTGTCAATTGTTTAAATGAGATTTACACCACAAGTTCCTAAGCTTTTTCCTTCTTCCGCTCCACATTCTAGTCCACTAGGTGGCAGTATTACACCATCTGCACATAAACTCAAAAAAAAAAAAAGAAGAAGAAGCAGCCACACTCTCTTAAGGCAGAAATGTACAGAAAACCCACCAAGCAAGGGGGGGGGCATGGAAACTTCATGCACACAGAAACAGGAATCGAACCCTGACCCTGCAGGTGCAAGGTGACAGTGCTAACCACTACATCACCGTGATGCCTCGTTCACAGTCCAACACAGTGGAAAACAGCTCTGTGAGATTAATTTCCTTACGTTTTTTTTAGCCACATGATAGCAGTGTGGGGAAATGGAACAAAGATTTATTCGAGTGGATTGGTGTGCTCTACATTGTGTATATTCGTATTGAAGACGTATAAGACTAACTTTGTCGGACTTAAGAACAAATCAGACTAACGAACGTGCTCCCAGAACAAGACTCATTCGTAAGTCACGGGCTCCCTGTACTTGGTTTTAACTATGCATACATGCACACAGATGGCTGCCTCGTGTATCCTGTGTTTGTTTGAACATTTTTGCATATTTTGGACGCCTTCAGCACTGTTTTACAATGTAGAAAGAAATAATCAGGAACCACCATGGAGTTAGAAAGTGATTCAAACCTTTGAGTGGTAGTGTACATCACAAAAACATTTTCTCATTCTTTTGAACAAATTGCAAACACTTTGGTTAGTCCATGTTACTGCAAACAATTATGTACAACATGTCTGTTTGCTGTTTCCGACATTTGAATAGCATCCAAAACACCAAAGCATCACTTCTTTAAATACGTTACACGCAAAATGGTTGAATCAGTTGTCACAGTCTGTTAAGCAAATTTCTATTAGACTTTTTTTTTTTTTTTTACTTGTAAATTTGTCGTAAATTGATGAACAGCTCTCAGGTGAATTCTGACTTCACTAATGTAAAGGCGATATTGATTAACCAATGATGAACCGGTTCTCTAAAAGTCCCCGGCTGCAGTGGATGCGGTATGTAACTGAAAGAATTCTTTCAGTTCTGTGTTGTGATAAGGAAGAGACACTATGGCCTGTCAGGCAGGAAAGTCTGGAAGTGTAGAATAACAGCACTGTCATTCCTTATAATGCGCTGCACCCCAAGGGGCGTTTCCTATTTTTACATTTCTCATTTAGTATTGTGTTTTTGTGCTGTACACTGGTGTAGAACAGTCTTTTTTTTTTTCCTTTTATGTAACGCACTTTAATGGTCCGTCAATACGTCCTGTCAATCAATCCTCCACATATAGTACATACAGTAATGTTTAAGTTTGTGTTACTGAAATTGATATACTGTTTGCCGTACTGACAAAGTGCAGCTTCGTGCATTTTCAATCAGCATCAAATCCTAGCCGTCATTTTGATCAGACATTAACTACAGAGTTCACTGTTATACTGACCATTTTAAACTAAACAACGATATAAGGACTTTCAGAAGGATGAACTAAGGATTTGGAGCAAGTTGCAGGCTTTTGCAGGCAATCCATTGTGCTGTGCTGTTTGTACCAATTGTTTTGAGAAACGCACTCAGTCTTGCAAATGTTAATGATGATTCAAAAAATGCTCCAAAGCAACTGAGAAAAAAACCTGTAAAGCACGAGTATTTGTGGAAGATGTGGAAGCAATTTGTATTTTCTGCAGAAGTCAATTTAAGACCATTTCCTGTTTGCAAGAACACCTTAATAAATTAATAAGTGTGAATCAATTCCGAATCTTAAATCAATCTAATTAACTGTAGTATATTTAACTGAATCAAATAATAATAAATTGATTAAATCACACAAAGTCTATTATTCAAACTGAGTACAATTCTACGCAGGCATTAGGATCTGGTCTGACTCAACCTGAAGGAATTTTGATTCTAAAGAAAAGTGCAAAAGTCTTCATGTTTTGCTCCCATAGAGACAGACTGCCTTGTATTTCTAATATAGACTTGAGGAATAATTTCTCCAGGCTTCTTGAAGGATTTTTTTCAGTCTCTCATTTTCAGTCCAGTCCCTGTACCTAAGCGGTTTCAGAGGAATGTTTTTGTTTGTTAAGCCACACAGTGACACATAAATCATTTAAGCATAAAAACACATGTGATTTAAGGCATAAACCTGTGAGAAACAGGTGCAGATGATCAGGCCTGTGATTAGTATACTGGTAATGCTGAATGTTGAGTTGGTTGGAACAGACGAGAAGGGAAATGAGGTCGCTGCTGGGGCTGTTACATAAACAACCAATTTTTAATTGCACTTTGCAGCCTGTTATATGCACAGTACTATATGTCCAAGATCACATAGTATTTCTAAATAAATTACAAAAAATAAAAATTAATAAATTATGGTTGCTGTACTGTTTTTTGGAAAATGCCCC
>JAOTRS010138659.1:0-12841 GCA_028565755.1 Dinotopterus cunningtoni | reverse complement strand
GGACAATTAAATGCCTTAAAACTTAATAAACAACTGCTTCTAGTTTATACAGACGTTAAACTTAACTTAAAAAGATGCTGAAAATGATTTAAATAAAAAAATGTTAATGTCAGTTTATATTTTAGCACCGTAATATGGATTTGTTTTTTTTTCCCGCCCGCAATGTAAGGTGCAATAGCTGACTTCTTAAAATTTCTTGATTTTACTTTACAGACTTTCTACTATTGTTAGTGTAATCTTGAGAAATAGTTCTGCAGGTCTCTTGCATCTTATTTTTGGCAGGTTTTGGCTCTCATCTTTGAGTGCAGTCCTTGTACCTGACCAGTATCAGAAGAACTTTTTTTGAGAAACAGGTACAGATGATCAGCCTGCCGATTATACTGGTGATGCTGAATGCTGAGTTGATTGGAATGGATGAGAGGAGAAATAAGGTTGCTGCTGAGGATGTTACGTAAACAACCAATTTTTTAATTGTATCTTCAGGCACTTCTCAGCCTGTCATAGTAAAACATTTGTTGCCATTTCTTTTATTTAATCTACATAATTAATTTTATTTTTATTTTATTTAATATGAAGAGGTGGCTCAAGACTTTTGCATGGTACTATATATTTATAATATATTGACAAAGGAATGTCCTGTCCAGAAAGCTTGGTTGTGTTCGGATGTGTATCCAGGACGTCACATCAAAGTTTCTAAATCGTGAGTGTCTCAAATAATAAGGTTCTTTCTATTCATTAAAGAATTTAAAGTGTGATTATTAAGAATTTAAGACTATTTTTAAAAAAAAATAACATACAGTGGAACTTCGGATTACGAGCATAATTCGTTCCGAAAGTGGGCTGGTATTCCAAAACACTCGTAAACCAAATTTCATTTTCCCATAAGAAATAATGGAAACTCAACTTATTCGTTCTACAGCCCCAAAAAAAAAAATAATAATAATTAATACAAAATATAAAGTAAAAATAAAACAAATTAACCTGCACTTTACCTTTAAAAAAGTAAAAATAAATCCCGACAGATATGTGTTTCCGTTTCTGTGTGTGTGTGTGTGTGTGTGTGTAATGTGCGTGCACACACACACACATTAACGGAGACACTGTGTTATCGGAAAAATTAGCAAGAAACATCGCTAATCACACTCGAGTGAGCGCATACTAACGGAATCACTGCTGTAAAAAAAAACAAACAAAAAAAATACAAATTAATCCTGCACTTTACCTTTGAAAAGAATCGCGACAGAGCAGAGTTTCTGTGTAAGGCAGAGAGTGTGTGTCTGTATGTGTGTGGGAAGCTGAGACAAGGAGGGGGTGGGAGAGGGCTGTAAAGTCGAGAGTGTGTGTGTGTTGGTGTAAGTGAAGGAGCACGCTGATACAGAGAGGGAGAGAAAAAATGGATCTTTACCCTCTAATGAGACTTGTTTTTGCTTTATACATGCGCACACGTGTGTTAAAATAAACAATACACGCGCGCTATACACACACTTACAAACACAAAATAAAATATGTTTCACACACACACGTGGTCACAGTGTTATAGTAAACAGTACACGCGTGCACGGATGTTTATTATACCAGTGAGAGACGAGCACTAAGACCCAGCAGGGGCGACGATTACCTACAATTCTGCAGCGCAAGAGAGAGAAAAACCATTGGCTCAGTTGTGATTATGTAATGTGTCAAAACAAGAAGCGCATTCGTGATACATGATACTTGGTACTTGTAAACCAAGACAATGCTCGTTTTTCAAGTAAAATTTATTGAAATTTTTTGCTCGTCTTGCGGAACACTCACTACTCACGTTACTCGTAATCCGAGGTTCCGCTGTACATTTTAACGTACAATGCTCAAATTACTGATGTATTTACACAAACTAGAGTGGTTCTCCAAAGATTCTGTAATGTTGATGAAGATGATGACAATAAAGAACAGCTGAGCTACAGTGACCAAGCTGACAGTGAAAGTACTGAGGTGAATGATAATGATGAAGATGCAGTGCTACCTGATATAAAAGACAGTCTGAGGCAATGGGTACTTTGTTTGTATGCATTTATTTTCATCCACCTTGCTGAGAGAAAAGTGTTTGTACACTTTGTTTGTACACTTGTGCCAATGTTGGGCCAATGGACAAAATAACAATGCATGCACTACCATTGGCCCAGCATTGACCTTTCAGCAGTGTGATATCTGGGATGTGTGTTCTGTATTCTGAATCATGAACTTATCAGTGAGATTAATGAGACAGGAAGAGGCATGCCAAATATAAAGTTTTCTATTAAAAAAATAGCAGCAAGATTTGTCACTGTATATGTCTAGCTTTTAATTTCTAAATATAACTTTAGGCAATAGCATGTACATGCACAAGAACATCATTTTTATTTTGAGAGAAATGAGTGTTGGGTATCAGCTTAAATTTGGAAAATTTAGTAAAATGATATAACTCCGCCAGTCACAGTTTTGTCCTAAAGGATTAATCAGCCTGGATTTGTATTTGTGTCTATGTAAATGTGAAATTTGTAGAAAGTTCACAAAACTTATTTAATTACAAAGTTTCAAATACCAGGCAGCACAGTGGCCACTCACCTCCAGGGTTGATGTCTCGATTTCTGCTTCAGGTGTGTGTGTATGAAGTTTGCATGTTCTAATTTGCTTGGTGTTTTTTTGGGGGGAATTTCGACTTCCTCCCACAGTGTTAAGATATGCAGATTAAGCTAATTGGCAGTTCCAAATTTGTGTGTGTGCTTGTATGCTTTGTGATAAATTGGCACCACATCCATGTAGCCCACCTTGTGCCTCAAGTTCCCTGGGATTGTCTCCAGGCCTCCTGTGACCCTGCACAGGACAAGCAGTATAAAGAATAAGTAGAAGTCAGTGAGTTTCAGAGATCATGAGAAAACTTTAAACAATACTTTAGTTTACTCTGCAGTGACATACTGTACATGTCTGTGGTCCCATAGGATTATAATAGAGATCAGAAATCCCAACTGGATGAAAAGGCATAGTAACCAGGTACTGTATAAAAAACACAAAAGTTTCCCACACACATCTCCTGTCAAGTATTTCAGCAGTAACTTACTCACTCATCATCTATACCACTTTATCTTGTATTCAGGGTCGCAGGGGGCCTGGAGTCTCTCCCAGGATACCTAGGGCATGAGGGTACACCCTGTACAGGGTGCCAATCTATTGCAGGGCACACGCACATATTTGTTCACACACTATGGGCAATTTGGGAGCACCAATTAGCCTAACCTGTAGGTCTTTGGACTGTGGAAGAAAACCTACCGAGCACGAGGAGAACATGCAAACATGGGAGTCGAACCTGGCTGGAAATCGAACCCGGACCTTGGAGGTGCATGGCGACAGTGCTAACCACTATACCACCGTGCCGCCATACAGCAGTAGCTGTCTACTTACATTTTTTTCTGTAAAAATTACTTTTGTAAAACCTTGAAGTGCATTATGGCTTCAAAATGCAGGAAAACCAGTGCTGGTGCTAGATCTAAGAGTATAAAAGAAGAATAGTGATTTTCAACAAAAAATTTTTATTTTGGACAAACATCTGTGTCTGTAAACAACAATCTCACAAAATAAGTAAAAGTCTAAGATGGATTTTATCTTGTTTTGCTGTCAAACTGTTCATTAACAAAGGGGGAAAAACACAGCAAATTACAATTGACACAGTGAGTTCACAGTTAAATAATTATATGAAGAAATTCATATTTTTAGTTTTAACTAGAATGTCTATTTAAATGTCATTAAATTAAATTTGTTTTATTTAGGGCCCAAGCACTATAGGGTGTGCAGGATCCTCTTGTTTCCCTAAGATTTGGGGCTTTTTGGGGGTCTTAACATGCTCAAAACCCAAAAAAATTTGGCAGACAGGTTGGAATCTGCTGTCATTAGGATGCCTGAGAGCCGCGTGACACGGGGCCCTCAGGGGCCTTCACACAAGATTTTGCTGCATAGCTCATACACACTTGCACTTATGCACACGAAACTCGGTACATATTTAGAGCTCATTAAGCCGAACAACTTTTGCACTGCATGTCATGGGCTCAACTCAATAGGAAGTCAGTTATTTTGGGTTGTTCACAAAACGCACCCGATAGATCCCCTCTTAAGGGGGACTACTTAGGATCACACATCTACATACTATCGCCACCAAACCAGGCCTCTGTGATCTTAAGACATTGAGGATGCAGAATTATAGAGGGATTTTTGATATCTCCAAAAAGGTCAGCCATGATGATGCCCTAAACATACGCAAAAAGTGGTTAATAACTTTCTGTGTGGTCTTATATGGAGTGACATCATATTGAATAACATCATAGTGTGATCCTTTTTTTAGCATCTGCAGCCTGTTTTACACACGTAAACATCACAAATATTAACACTCACACACACACACACCTCACTCTCACACACACAGACATATACGCACAAACTCATACTTGTACATCACACACATACATCACACGCTGCGGGAGCTACAGCATCACCTGGGAATCAGGCTCGCAATCTCTGGATCATAGGGGGTGCTCGTTATGGATGTACCACTCCTCCTTCCCCCTAATTACTTATTAATGATCAGTATCATTAATAATATTTTATTGTATGTTTTAGGCATCCTAAATTAAAATCAAAGGTTCGGTTCATGAAAATTTTCTTTGAGCAGAACTCCAAATATCATGTTTGTGTTTGGGATTCAAATCACTATTTATGCAGTTTGTGTTAGTCTATAAAAAAAAACTATTTAAAATTTTCATGGCAGTACAATAATAAGCAAAATATTTAAATTAGTTTTAATTTTGAAACTTGATAAATGAGCAACGTCTTGATATAATACAGTATACGAGTACTGTAGTAAATATACCCTTTGTCTGCCGAGCATCATGTGATCACAACTGAGCAAATGGTTCTTCTCTCACTTGCGTCTCCCATGCTCAGTCTCTGGCACGTGTATCACTCGTAGTCAACATTCATGCTGTGCACTCTTTAGCATATAACAGTGTGACCACATGTGTGCGCACACGGTATGTATTTTTTATTATTTTGTGTCCAAGTGGCCAACTGTTCTTTAGTAACTGTACAGCAACAACGTTTACAGTTTAACAACAATTCAATGTCACATTTCTGCAAAATCCTTAAAAGAAGGCAAAAGCAAGTGTCATTAGAGAGGTTCCTTGTTAAAGATTTCAGTTTTCAAAGATTATAATAGTGACATGTATTTTACTCTTTGGATAATACTATGTCACAGCCTTCAATGCCCTCACTAACTTTGCTGCTATATGTAAATTTGAATGTTGATTTATTTGATTAGATTGTTGACTGCAGCCACTGGATGCGGTGCATGTCCCAATCTCTGATTGAATGGGAAGGTTGTGTCAGGAAGGGCAACCAGCCTAAAACCTATGTTAAGATATTGTGCAGATTGAATGGTTCGCTGTGGTGACCCCTCGATGGGAGCTGCATAAAGACTAACAAAAGTTGATCGTTTCAAAGCTATTATAACTGCTCCGGTTATTATCCGTTTTTGTGTGTGATTGATGCCTTCACACAGCGGTAAATGTGTGTTAGGGTGAACCGGATTATGCGAAATTTCTCCAACTTTCACTTGGAGAGAACAAGTGTCGGAGCCTCAAACAATGATACGACATTAAAATAAAAGCCATATATACCTGACTCATCAGAAAGAAGCTGGAGTTCATTGATTATTCTTGCATCCACACAACTGTTTTGAATATGAAAGTGTGATTCTGTGAATTTAAATGATTATGTGTGTGTGATTAAGTGTTTGCTCAATGCGCGAGAGTTTATATCTTTGTTGATATGTTTGCTCTAACAACCTGTGTTTTATAGTGGTGCTTTACATTAATACTTGATATTAGCAAACTTGTTTTAAACTTCCCGCAGGAAGAATAAAAATACATTAATCTGTCCATTCATCTTTGAAGGTTCGGTTTTCATAGTCTTCTTTACTTTTTTAATAAGCCATGCTGTGTCGTGGTTTTGGATTGTGTCTTCCAACAACTCTGTCTACATACGGTAAACTATTGCATTGATGGGCTCTGTTGAGTGATGTGTATAGCCAAGCCAAAAAAAGCACTAAATCACTGTTAATTAATTATTGATTAATCATAAATTAATTATACTTATTTATCAGAGAAGCATCAGTGTCAAGATAGAACTGTTACTCGGTCCGCATCCGGATTGAAGTCTGCCATTTAATGATGCCTGATCTATTTTATTCACAGAAGATAATATATTTCTATTTCAATTGAATTTTAATGACATCATTAATATTTAGTGATACTAAGGGTTAATATTTAGTGATACTCAGCAAAAAGCTGATGAAGGCTAGATTAAATGTTACTGGCTAACTGCTCATGGCTAACCTACCCCTTTATAAAAAGGCTAGTTTAGCCATTAGAAGTTTCCCACGAATTGCTAACCTCTAAGGCTAACCACGCCCTACTTAGCAGCTAAAGAAGGCTAGTTTAGCCATTAGCAGTTAGTCTAGCCGTGACCTGCTATCACATCCTAATGTACTGTGGCTTATTATAGAACTTGTTAAGTACAATGAACATATGTATAAAGTATTTTAATTTAGCGTCATTTAACCACTTATTGCACTTACTGAAAATTGCAGACATATGAATAAAACCTCAAAAATAGTGTTGATGAATAAGGGAAAGTCCTGATCTACAGCAGCTTGTTTGCCTCCAGGTGAAAAAAAAAAAAAAGAATAAAAAAGTTTGCCATTGTGTCTAGACTTTTGTGGCTACTTTCGGTATATCTGTACCTCAGTGGTAGTAGTAGGTTGTGCCTTACAGTGAGTACACGGTGATGGACATGGCCAGGGAGGTAGAAAACAAAAAAGTACAGTTTATTGTCATAGTGGAGCAGCAAAAGTTTGGTTAAAACTGAGCCTTTTGATTTCCTTGTAATTTACCACCCTGAGAAAGTAGTCAGATATAGCAGGATAAACATAATCAGGTGAGATTTTTCTAAAGCAACAGGAACCCTTGGAAGTAATAAAGTTTGAGGAACGAGCCACTAGAGGGCGCTAGAGCTCAATACAAGGGATTTTCGTTGCTGGAAATACATTTAAATCATGCAGCTTTCTCGTTGCCATGGAGTGCGCGGCTCATGGTTGCTTAGCAACGGCAGACGCCGCGCCGCTTTTACTCCTAAATCATTTTACTATTCTAGTGTCTCGTTTTCTTTAATGTCAGTTTGTTTATTCAGCCATTAAAGCATATACACTCTGTTTATTTAGTTTGTTTCGGCGTGTAAATGACAGTGAAGATTTTTTTCTTGTAGTTATTTTTTTTTCTAAAACAGCTGTAAACTTTAATGTTAAAAGTTGGAGCTGTTTAGGTTCACAAGCAACAATTTGCTGGCAGACAGTGGCATTACGTTTGAACTAACTTGGAATGTATTTTAAATGTTTCTGACACTAGAATGTAAGTTGCTTTAAAGTTAGAGTGGCTTTGGTTTAAGCATCTGATTGCCATCAGTGGCATTTTTTTCCACTAGGCTTGAATGTATTTTGTCCCTGAAATTTTCTTAAACGTGAATGTTCGCTGCTTGTAAGTTATTAGCAATTTTAAAAAACTAATTTGCTTATTCCTTACCATTCCTGACCTTTGACCTTAAATAGAAATCAGATTTAGATTTATCTTTGACGTTTGAGACCCCAGTCCTAAATGGTGATAACAGTCTCATCTACTGTAAATGTTTTGTAGGTACAGTATATCATTAGGCCTCCAACACATTTATCACCAGAATCTTTCTAACACATTTCTTCAACCATAGACGTATAGCGTCTCTGGCTCAGAGAAAAGCTCCGAAAATTATTGAAATTCATGATGGGATCAGTACTGAAACAAAAATACAGTCAGGATAAAGAGTAAAACTGAACCATTTTTTTCTTCCTATTTAAAAACTAACTATTAAATATTTATTATTAAAAGCTAGTTCTATTATTTAATTAGCTATTTTAAGCAGACCAAATATTTTAAACTGAATGAAATACGCTTCTGACTTGCAGGTTTTCACATGATGAGACAGCAGGAGTCTGACTACAGCCGAGTGTCTGCACAGCAGTCCGTGTGTGAGAGTGGTGATGAGGAGATCGCGTGTAGGGCCAGGGAGGAGAGCTGCATGGACGTGGTATTTCCAGGGAGCGTGAAGCACTATGCCTGTTATGGATTTGTCTGTGAACTTCTTAAGTCTGTCCTGTACCAAATATTAGGCACATGACTACTGAGGACGTGACTACTATTTTCTGCCCGCAGCTGGAGGAAGGATCCGTTAGGAAATTCATTCAGTCATCAGGAGACTTAAATTGGCAGTGGTGCGAGCGGACACTGTGAGACCTGGACGAGGTGCTGGAGGAGCTCTTCTATCTCAGTTACGTCCTCTTGCTCTTCATGCTTGGAAGCTCTGCGACTCTTTCCATGGAGGTATATGAGAGCAATATAGAGGCTTTGGTGCGGGAAGGCAGTGACAGGAGTTTGAGAACTCGTTAGCGTGCGTCTCATGGATACCAAAGTCATCGCACTTGCTCATTGGAACTGTGGTGTAGACTAAATTTGACTTCAGGCTTCCCACAAAGCTAAAAAAACAGGTGATAGTGTTAGCCAGTGGTGGGTCTGGGAGAGACCAAAGAAAGCCTGACACTAGAGATGGGAATAATTATATATGGTTTCCAACACCTGTGACTATAAAAGTTTTTAGTAAATGACACAGGAATAAAGATAAGTAATAGCATAGGTGAGATTCGGTTTGTGTACGTGACAGCCAAAAAAAACTTGATGGAGGCATTTGTGATTTATGGGATTAAGTTTTTTTTCGTAGTGGCCTTGTAAATAAGTTTAACAATGAAGTTTAAACAGTTTTAAGTCAAACTGGAACTTGATTATACAGAATAACAGAATACAGTCCTGAGAGTCAAAAATCCCTTTATTTCTCTATATAATCCCTGCTACACTAATGCACTTATCCCATCATTTTGCTAGAGCTTGAATGTTCACGGGAACGAGTGCAGTGGGCTCAGAACTGCCAGGATCACCATTCACGGGTGTTTGGCCTCTTACTCTGGCTAAGAGTCTCATCGCCGTACTGTGCTTAAAGTCTTCTGTACATGTCAGTCGGTTTTAATCCTTAATACATCAAAAGTCCCAGTTTGACTTGAACGGCCCTCATAGATTAAGCACTAGCTTAAGTTGTTTTACTCAAAGAAAAGATGTTAAGGGAAGGATTTTAAATTGTGTTTATAACAATCAAGATGTTACATAAGTGCACTGTACTTTTCTTATGACTGAAACAACTTGCATTTTTTTTTAATAAATGTCATTTTTGTAAGCATACTGCTTCTTTATTCATTGAACTGTAACACAGTCACCTTTACACGTATCCTCTGGTTATGTCAATAACAGATTTACACACCACCTGCACAAACACAGTTACTCGTCACACAGAGACTGACACACTCAAACGTCTTACACACACACACGTCTTACACACACACACACACACACACACACACACACACACACACTAACATACTCAATAAATATTTAGGGCCCAAACTAACATCATCCTATATAGTGTATGAAGTGTTCAAGTTGTGCGGTGCACCCGCTCAAATAATACACAGGTTGTGCGGTGCTCCCCCTTTTCTAAAATTATGTCATAAGGGTATTGGGATATCCCCTTTAAATGCATGTGCCCAATGTGCCCGCTGTCTTTCTGGTGTGCCCGGGTGGTGATGGAGCAGGGTGCTTGGGCCCGCTCATCGTTGCTTGCAACAATATTTAATCTTTGTTTTCCTGATTTCCTTTATGAAGATATCTGGTTTTATTTCGCACCTTCCAATCTCCATGAGCGGAGGACTGAGCATAAAACTGGCACTCTGTTATTTATTTTTTCCCTTCAGGATACAATGTTGGAACCATTGGGTGCACACGGTCCTCCAGTGTCCTCCAGAATGGTTTGGTAGTCCTTGGCAGTGATGCGCTCATCTAGCACAAGTATTGGGAATAGGGAATGCCATGATACTGCAGCCCAAACCTTCACTGATCCACCTCCATGCTTCACTCTGGGCATGCAACAGTCTGGGTAGTACGCTTCTTTGGGACTTCTCCACACCGTAACTCTCCCGGATGTGGAAAAGACAGTGAAAGTGGACTCATCAGAGAACAATACATGTTTCACATTGTCCACAGCCCAAAATTTTCACTGCTGGCACCATTGAAACCGACGTTTGGCATTGGCACGAGTGAACAAAGGTTTGGCTATAGCACCCTGGCCATGTACATTGACCCTGTGGAACTCCTGATGAACAGTTTTGGTGGAAACAGGAGAGTTGATGTGCACTGAGTTGGGCAGCTGTGGTTTTATGTTTTTTGGATACAATCCAGGTTAGCATTCGGACACTCCTTTCCTCTTGCATCCACAGTTACTCCTGTTGGATGTGGTTCGTCCTTCTTGGTGGTTTGCTGACATTAGCCTGGTTATCATGGCTCTTGATAGATCAGAAAGACTTGCTGTTTTGGTCATAGATGCGCCAGCAAGACACACACCAACAATTTGTCCTCTTTTGAACTCTGATACCCATAATTTTGTGTGCATTGCAATATTTTAAGCAAAACTGTGCTATTACTCTACTAATTGAACCTTCACACTCTGCTCTTACTGGTGGAATGTGCAATCAATGAAGATTGGACACCAGGCTGGGCAAATTTAGCCATGAAACCTCCAACACTAAATTGGCCAGTGTTTCAGTTTCATTGTCCAACCCCTGTATATGACCCATCCCATCCATCTATATATATAGATAGAAGTAGGAAGCTGATTCTATTTGCTTCTATTTGCTCTATGTCCTTCTAACTGATCTTCCTTTTTTCAATGCCATCCTAGCTCATCCACTGCCCTTGTTTGGCTTGTGACACCACCTTAGCATATCTTGCCTCTCCTCCTGCCGGCAGACTTTATGGACTACCATCTTTCGTTGTTCTGATGGAGTTGCCGTGTTCCATCGGGTTCTGTCCTGAGAAAGGCCCAGCCCTCCTCTTCCTTGCT
Source organism: Dinotopterus cunningtoni (assembly GCA_028565755.1). Lineage (NCBI taxonomy): Eukaryota > Metazoa > Chordata > Actinopteri > Siluriformes > Clariidae > Dinotopterus > Dinotopterus cunningtoni. Next base: position 1,750 of record JAOTRS010138659.1, on the reverse strand, counting down.
GGGCCTCTGATCTCGGCATGCTGTAGGGTTGACCTAGCCTGTAATACAGCTTCTTTGGAAGCATGTTCACACTTCAACATGAAAAATAATATGCACAAAAAGTCAGTCACATCCTAGCATCAACGATGGTGCGACTACTGTGATCTTTAGAGGAAACATAATACTAAACATTGCTGCCACAATTAAATTTGTATTCATGTATACATTCTTTTAGGAACCTCTGTACATACAGTACACATAAACGAGGTCACCCATAGTTGATGGGAAAAGAGTTTGTAGAAATAGTTAAAAGCCAACATGCGCCCCAAACGTATTAATAAGAAAAAAGAAAATTTTGCAAGATTGAGTATCTTACACCTTGTTTATGCCAAGATGTACTTCTTTCATCAGCAGCTAAATAGACTCCCTGTTCAGTAATCGGAGACTAAATCATAGATGAGAATCAGGTTTGTCTTAGACTCCAGAACGTTAAAATTCACTTATACCACATCAGCGCTGTTATTTCAGCTGTAAAAATTTTTACTGATCCCAGTAAAAATATTCAGTTTAGATTTTCTAATTAATATCTATTGGTGCAGGTGTTTGTTTTCATTATGCAAATCCAACTTATTAGCTTATTTTAAAGCAGATTATTAAACCTGGCATATAACTGTTCATAACATTGCTTTAACTCAACATTTTGGCACAGGTTAAACCTAATGCAGGATCAGATTATGGGAAGCCAAAGACATCAAAAGTGGGACGAAACCGCAGCAACCAAATGGGCTGCCCTGGGCGGACCAAATATCAGCATGGCCCAATGGACAGCGTGGACCAGTTTCAGTCGTGGATTAACTTGAGCAGCGCTGATCGAATCAGAAACCTGCGCGACCCCCCACTGATAGAAATAGAGCCAGCCCACCATCAATTTACATTTTATCCACAATTCCCCACTGTAGTTTAGAGTGCACAAAGTGGAAGCTGTTTTTTCATGCTCAGGCTATAACGATATTGGTAGACATTATGAAGTTGAACTTCTTAAATTTATTATGTTTATTTTTTCTTGCAGTGTTCGACGATACTTTGTGGAATTACACAAATTTCTACTTGCAACAGAAGGGGCTGTTCAAAGCAGAAGTTTTAATGACCTACAATACAATCGTCTTCATGACTTGTGGTGGAACACATGCAAGTTTTGTTGATTATATTGGACAGTTAACAGGTAATCTCAGATTTGTACATAATATACATCTTCGAATTTATTGATATCTGAATATAGACTACATAATAACAGGCTTAAACAGGAACCATTTAAACCATTAGAAAATTTCATTATTTTATATCTTTTACATCTTTCATATTCTTTAGAACCATGGTGACCACTTTACCAAAATAAGTGAACTTCACAAGGCTTTAAGGGATTTATGCCTGCTGGTTAATACCATAATTAACCCTCCTTTGTGCAACCCAGTTTCTCTGTCTTTGGTACAAACAAGATACAACTCTTTCTCGGAGAAGAGATACGTTTGGATTAGTTGAAAATTATGATACCTTCCCAAACAATCAGCTGAATGAAATCATTAGAGATATCACTGCACACACTTGAAATGCTGCTCAGAGACTGGTTCAAGGTAAGTTACATACTGTATTACTGCATAGGCTAAATAAATGGCTACATGATTCTATTCAGATTGATGCTAAAAATTTACATCAATCTGAAAGGTATCATAATTTAAAACATATAAGGGTTTATTTCAATCTTTCAGTTAGC
>JAOTRS010138605.1:0-12845 GCA_028565755.1 Dinotopterus cunningtoni | reverse complement strand
ATGAACATGAGAGCTGTCAGTCATTACAGAGCGTTGTGTTGCCTGAATGGCTGTGTGTGTGTGTGTGTGTGTGTGTGGTGTGTAGGTGCTCATTATGAGATGAATAAATGTAAGGCCTGTGTATTTATTTCTAATTAATGTGAAGCTCAGCCTGAAAGCAATTTCTAATAGTTTCACACACACACGCACGCACGCACGCACGCACGCACACACACACACACACACACACACACAGAGTTTAATTTACATAAGAACTATTTCTGTCTAAGCTACATTTATATCTTCACTGTTCTTGACAGGTATTGTGCGTGTGTGTGTGTGTGGGGGGGGGGTGCGGGAGGGTTTAGAGCCCACACCTCCATAAGACTGACAGGTACATAGGCCACGCCTCCTTTTTAGGGGAGACAGGCAACACCTCCATACAATAAGCCTGACTGGCACACAGGCCACACCTCCTTTATAGAGACTGACAGATGCACAGGCCACGCCTCCTTTATAGAGACTGACTTGTACACAGGCCACACCTCCTTTTTTGAGACTAACAGGCACATAGGCCACGCCCCCTTTATTGAGACTGACAGGTATACAGGCCACACCTCCTTTTAGGGACTGACAGGTACACAGGCTACGCCTCCTTTATTGAGACAGACAGGTGCACAGGCCACGTCTCCCTTATTGAGACTGACAGGTACATATGTCACGCCTCTTTTATTGAGACTGACAGGTACATAGGCCACACCTCCTTTATAGGGGACACTGGCAACACCTGCATACCTTAAGCCTGACAGGTACACAGGCTATGCCTCCTTAATTGAGACTGACAGGTGTACAGGCCACGCCTCCCTTATTGAGACTGACAAGTACACAGGTCATGCCCCCTTCATAGAGACTGACAGGTACATATGGCACGCCTTCTTTATTGAGACTAACAGGTACACAGGTCACGCCCCCTTTATAGAGACTGACAGGTACACAGGTCACGCCCCCTTTATAGAGACTGACAGGTGCACAGGCCACACCTCCTTTATAGAGACCGACAGGTACCCAGGCTACTCTTACTTTTTTGAGACAGAGGCCACGCCGCCTTTATTGAATAACATCCGTAAATGATTCTGTTGTGAACTGATTGATCTGAGTGGGTAACAGTGAATCATATCCGACTCCTTAGCACTAGCTTACATTTGTTAAGGATCAAGTGTGTGTGTGTGAGTGTGTGTGTTTGTGTGTGTGTGTGTGTGTGTGTGATTTACTTGTTTACACCTCATTCACACATGGCTGACTCGGGTCTACAGCTCCAGGGCCGTGAGATCTCGGCCAGTGATTCTATAAGACGCGGTGTGTGGGAGCATTTCGTCATGACCTGCGCTGTCACGCGGTGAACTGAATTATGGGATACCTCCAGCGCTGCTTTTAAACCTGTCTAAGGTTTAAGTATAAGGAAGGTGGTTGTCCTTGAGAGCGCTAATGCTAGTCAGGGATTCGGCGGGGTACTCAGGGTGATGTCTGCGCTACTTTATAAAACTAGATAGCGTATATCCGTATGAGTATGCTAGTCTGGCGCTAGCTGTGCACCTTGTTTTTGTGTGTCGTCGTGACACGCGGAGCTTCATCTGCAGAGTAATTTATGCCGGTCAGGCTCTCACGCTGCCTACACCCTGATTATAATCTGGCTAAAAAGCTTAGCTAATTGCTAGCATTGTTCTAGGAACAGGGTGAGGACGGAGCACGCTAATCATCTCCACTCGTTCTCTTCAGTCCATCAGATACAACACGCTACCGCGGAGCCGGAAAAAAAAAACTATAAGATATTTTCTGGATAATAAGCAGCACCGTTATAGACGGATGAGTTAATAACGAGAGAGAGAGGGAAGGAGGGAGGGATATGGGGGGGGAGGGAGTAGGTAAATGAAACAAAAGAATGACAGAATAGATTCACTACAGGAAATGGATTCACTGAGAAGCTGTAAGTACAGCGAAAACCTCTGGAGGAACATCTGGAAGAGGAAGAAAGAAAGAATGAGTAAAAGAGAGAGAAGAAAACCAAAACATCAAGAAATTGGTTAAAGAGAGAGAATGAGAGAGTGCATAAAAGACAAAAGGCATTTAATCTAAGAATAAAAAAGAAAAAGAAAGAGTGATAAAGGGAGGAATAAAGATTGACAGAGTTTGTGAGGGAGAAACAGAGAATGTGCAGAGAAAGTGTCAGGTGATGGAGAGAGAGAGATATATAAAGAGATGATACAGGACCTAGGACTGTGACAGAAGAATAAAAAATGACAAAGTGAAAAAAGCTTGAGAAATTATTGAGTAAAAATAGAGCTAGATGTGTAGAGTGAGAGAAAGAGAGAGAGAGAGAGAGAGAGAGAGAGAGAGAGAAGGGGGGGCATGTTAGAGAGGGAGAGAGAGAGAGAGAGAGAGAAAGAAAGAGACTGGAGCTGAAGTAGATGCACAGGGAACACAAAAGGAAGTAAAGAGAAGTGAAAGAAAAGTGAAAGAAGTGGAGAGAGAGAGAGAGAGAGAGAGAGATTCAATGGAGGTAAGATGGGAGGAAGATAAAAATTGAGGGAAAAGAGAAAAATTGTTGAGTCAGAAACTGAGCTTAAGAGATAGAAAGAGAGAAAGAGATGATACTAATTGGAAATGAAAGCATGAAAGAGATTTTGTCTGAAGGGAACTGTGGTTCTGTGCAGCTCTCTCTCTGTCTCTCTCTTGCTCTCTCTCTGTTTATTATTCACACACTTACTGTTCCTGCACCCTGAGCAACTCCCTGATGGTTCTCCAAAGGGTTCCACACAGAACCTCTCAGAGGAACACTCAGAAGAGCCTTCAGGAAAAGATGAGGGGATAAAAGAGAACTAATGAAGAGGCAGAGTCAGGAGAAAAAAAAGAAAAACAAGGAAGAACAAAAAAAAGAAAGAAAAAAGGGAAAAAAGGAAGAGATAAAGTGAGGGGAAGAAAAGAGGGGAAACAGTAAGAGATGAAAGATTACATGTGGGTGATGGACAAAGATAAATGAGAAAGAAGAAATATAATAGAAAAACACTAAGAAAGAGATAAAGTGAGACAAAGAGGATTAAAAAGAGATAGGAACAAAGAGAGAGAGAGAGAGAGAGGATGGAAAAAAATGAGAGAGAGAGAGAGAGAGAAAAAAAGATAGCAGAGGTGATATTTATATTTAATAAAAACATAAAAAAGAAATACAGCACACACAAATAAAGAGAGAGAGATAAATTAAGGGACAGACAGAGAGAGGTAGAGAGAGAGAGAGAGAGAGAGAGAAATGTAGTCGAAGTGACACTAACAGGTATAATCAGTGACAGAAAAATAGTCAGACAGATGTAACTAGGGAGAGACATACAAGCATAGTGAGAGAGAGAATGAGAGAAAGACAGGTGCTCTGAGACAGGTGTAGTCAGAGAGAGACAGACAGTTAGTAGTTAGAGAAAGAGGCGTGTAATAAGAGTAGTCAGAGAGAGAGAGAGATTGAGTGATATCAACAAAAAGACTGGTTTAGTTAGAGAGAGAGAGAGAGAGAGACAGGTGTAGTTAGAGTCGAACAGACAGGTCAGAACAGAACATGTCAGAGAGACAGGTGAGGTTAGACACGTGATCAGAGTCAGACAGACAGGTATAGTCAGAGAGAGAGAGAGAGACGTGAGGTTAGACAGGTGTTATCAGAGTTGGACAGACAGGTATAGTCTGAGGGAGACATCTCGCCTAGTTCTGCAGGTAACCATGGCAATGGTAAGGAGTTAAGTATTCTGGCATGCAGTTATAACGTATAGTGACAGCGCTGACAGACGAGTCGTAGCATGCAAGGGCTTTCATTAGCCTGATCTCAGCCTGGAGCCACTTCCTTGTTTACTGTGGACTTCATGTTACATGTTGACTGATCAGAACCAAGATAATCAACTCGTGATGGACACGGGCTGACTTTTCAGGAATCCACAGACCAGCTTGGAGGGTTCTGCTCCTCTGGTTCTCACAGACGTCCTTTTTGTCTTTTGCCCTGCTCTGATGTGGCGTTTGATCTCCACAGTAAAGAGATTTTCTCTCTGACATTGTTCCAAATTTCTAGTACTCTTCTGAGAAAGAAAACGAGAGCGACGTGCCGAAATGTGCACAGTGTCTTTTGTGACAGTGTCAAGGTCGGCTCTGTGTAGAGACATAATGCTTTTTATCTGTGAGATATGAGAACCTGAGAGAAACAAACTGCAAGGTTAGGGGTTTTCTTTAACGGGACTGCAGAGAACGTGAAGTTTCTGATGACCTTCATGAAGAAATAGAAAGGATACAGAAAAGGGCATGACTTGCTTTATGGAATAAAGGAGTACAAGGGGTTAAAAAGGTTCTTCAAGGTTCTTCAAGAGTGCTTTACAAAAACAGATTCCACTTGAGATATAGGGTTCTGTGGATAACTGTGGATAACTTTATGCTTGGAAACCACAATAAGCCGACAAATTCATGGAGATCTAAATGAATGATGTCAGGTTATTTAATGGTTCCACTTTCAAAAAGCATTCTACTCGGTAAAAGTAAGGTCCTTTCTCTGGTGTAGGCTTCTCCTTAAAATGTTTAACCTGTTTTTTCTTTTTCCTTCTCAATAGAGCACAACATTTTCTAAGAGTGTAGTAACCTAAAACTGTGGTAGGTCCTCGCAAGGAACTGAAAAGCACATGAAGATTTTATGCAAGTACTCATTTTTTTATTCCTGAAAGATGGTTTGAGAAAACAGCCAATGTGTAGGATTATTTGATGGAACCAAAGCAGCTTGTAAAAAGGGTTGTTCAAGAGATTTAGCTTCCAAAAAAGTGTTCTATTTGAAACCAATAATGTTCCGAACCTGTTGTGATTTGTGACAGTGTGTTCTAGATATAATGTTTAAGAGTTGTTTTTCCCAAAAGTCAAAAGGCAAGGCATCTTCAGCTCCAGTCCTGTGTCCAACACAGTTTGAAAATGTATTTCCTGCTCCAACCAAATTGATTCATCTGAATCTGCTGATTACTAGGTTCAGCAGGTGTGTTGTTTAATTACAAACTGTGCTAAAGATTGCTTTCTTAAGGCAAGTTCTACGTGTTCTAAGAGTGTACTAACCTATTGTACAAAGGAGCGGGTACTGCCACAGAACCTTTAAGCACAGTTCATTCTGAAAGATGCCTTCAATGGCAGCATAGAAAATGTATACAAAGTGTAAGGTTATTCTGTGGAACCAAAGCAGAGATGAATGAATCATGGTTCTTGAGTGGTTTAAATGGCAAATTAAGAATTCTGCTAGGGTTTTTTGGGGGTTTCTCTAGTGGGACAACAAAATGATGCAAAAAGGTTTTATGAAGCCAAGGATTTCATTGAGCTCTAAGTGGACTAGTGGGCATGTTGTACTGACCATTATAAAGGGCAGATTTTTTTCCATTTTGAAATGAAGGAAATCAAAGCAACCTTCATGAAGGACACCGCAATCATAAATCACAATCCATTTTATGGAACTATGCCACAATCACGATCATGTCTTTTATGGAACCGAGGAACAAGAGCAGGTTTGAGTGATGTTCATAAAATAAAAGATGGCTAGATGGCTATGGAACACCATAAACATAAACCTCAATACCCAAGAGAACTTTTATTACAATGTTTTTTTTCTTTACAAATAGACAGCTGCTATATCCATTCCTCTAAAACACTTCATCATGCGTGCTCCTGTTTTAATAGTATATTTTTCTCATAGTTTTTTCATCATGATGGCCATGATGGTGAATGGAGCAGTGTTCTGTTTCCACCTGCAGCATGGAAGGCTTTCAGTCGAGGTTCAGGAAGTGGAGTAGGAGCTTTGAAAGACTTTTGAGAGATGATGCGTGACCAATAGCAGGTACAATTAGATGGCTCTTCAACAGATTTTATTTATTTATTTATTTTTACAGGTTTTTTACCCTTTCGCTTAGCCAAGCCTGAGGTTTCATGGATGATGAAGCCAAAAAAGACTGGTGTTTCTGAGCTCCTGTTTCCCCGCTTATTTTAACACACTCCCGACCACCTAGTCATTGCTCCCAAGGTACATGATCACTCTATGATAATAGAAAGTTTTGTTAACTCTGCTGTACATCAACTACTGTATGTCTTCCTAAAAAGGTTTCCACCAATCGAGCTAAAAAGTCAGTCAAAAGTTTTACAGATGTTCCTCAAGTCTTTGTGATTGCAAACCTACTTGCCCCATACTGTCACCAGCTGCATCAGAGAGTAAAAAATAGGCAAGTGTGCCCAAGTATGGAGAGCAAAAATGTGACAGCGGGGGAGTGGGATGGGCGGAGCAATCGCGCCCAGGCACGGTACAACCCAGTCGTGATGTGAAATATGAAAACGTTCTGAAAGATGCGTGACTTGTAGTGTTGTACATATAATGTGAGGGGAAGCTGTTGTATACATCAGGAATTCTAAACCCTGTTAAATACTTCAGGTTTGTGAGGTTTTTGACGTCATTTAATCAAAGTCGTTCTAACTTTTAAAAACAACGGCTTATTAAAACAATGTTGATTGAAACCAAATTTCAGTCATTTCAGGGTTCCTGCTGAGACAGCTAGCTAGCATTAGCGAAAAGATGCTCCATGTTTAAGCTGCTATTTCAGAATTTACAGTAAATATGAAAAAAAAACTAACAACAATGAACTATCCATGCTAGCTATTCTGTACATCGTCCTCACTGACATGCTAACGTCAGGTACTGTAACGTTACCTTACCTTGCTAGCTCAGTGTAGAATCCTTAGTCGCAGAGTTTTCCAGCTTTGTTCTTGACAAACCGAGCTGAAACTCTAACCGACACAAAGAAAGACTAAATAAATAGTCGGATCTAATTGTTTCACCCCGTTTTAATCTTGACTGTGAGTGAAACGTTCATCCCGTGTCCGTGTGTATTGTATTACTGTAAATGTTTATACTCAGAAACGGTTTTGATTGCTCCGAGGAGAGTAAATTAGAACGGATAATGTGTTTGAAAATGCGATGCGGTTACAGTTATTTGTCCCTTGTCTCCGTCGTCATTGTTTGAAATTAATTTACTTCACGAGAGAGAAAGGAATGATTAAAAACACAAAAGGCACAGCGTTAGTCATCGGGCCGCCTGTGTCATCCTCTTAGATGTGTATTACATGTGTTATATATTCGATTGCTTTATTTCTCTTTAGGAAAATGACTTTTTTGTTTGTTTTGTTGTTTCCTAGTAATGATTTTCTCCGGTGGAAAAATTTGAGTGAAGGAAATTTACACAATGTGACACATTTTGGGGAATATCATAAGCTGTGTGTGTGTGTGTGTGTGTGTGTGTGTGTGTGTTTATTTGCATATTAACAGCAGTTGGTTCTTCGATCTTTTCGTGATGCACCCCACCCCATGTGAGACTCGCTTTCTAACACTTTTCCAGGCGTTTGTGTTTTTCCTTGGTTACATGACAAGCTGTTATTTTTGTCTTATTAATACACACACAGACACACACTGCTGTTTATTTGTCCCTCCGGAGAGCCGGTGTGTGGAGCTGGAGTGTGTCCTTCAGCCGAAGAGGTTTGAAGCATGTCTGACTAGAGACAGCTGGAGTCTCCGTCGAGACAGGAAGAGTGTGTGATGGAGTGTGTGATGGAGTGTGTCCTGGTGTTACAGGATCGTATTTAGCACATCCTCGCTGATGTCCTTTCAAGATGTCTGGAAGTCACCTGCATGTCACAGGTGAACGAAACACGGCAGGACGAATTGCGATTTTTCGGCCGGCGATTGTTGTTGGAGGTTGTGTGCAGGAGCAGCTCGGATCGTGGCTTTTTGTGTGGATGACATCGACTCAAACGTAATAAAGTTGAGAGTCTTTCAAGCTTGACATATGTTATACGCTACTGTCTAGTAAATTTCAAAACAACAAGTAAAATGTTACTCAAGTAAAAGTACAAGTCCTCTGTTTACATTTCTACTTGAGTAAAAGTACAAAATGTTCAAATTTAGATGTTCAAAGAATCAAAACTACAGAGCTTGTATTACCTTACGTTAGCTCCCTTCACTTCTGGTTTCAAACACCTGCTACATGATTGAGTGTTTTAACAGAGGGAAGGCAAATCACACAATCACGCATGATAGTCAGCAGTTGGTGATAACTTCCTCTTCACATACTACGCACCGCTGTCATTATGTAATTCAACGTCATGCAAAAATGTAGTGAAGTAGAAAGTACAGATAACTAGGATGTAGTGGAGTACGTAGTGGAGTAAAAGTAAAAAATGTTCACTAATAAAATTACTCAAGTAAAGTAGATGAAACTTTAGTGAAAAATGTAATTAAATACAGTAACTACCTTCCACCACTTCTTATTCCTGATGTACAGACATCTCTCTCCATATTCCCCTTTCCAAATCTATGCAATATATACACAGTGTAGCCCAATAGAAACAACGCTACGTCTGGGTCGAAATGTGTGTTGATCTTGTTTGTCTGGGAAGAATTAAAATTTTGCACAGGATTTATAAAAGTTTTGCAAAGTTAAAAGTATAATAATATCTCCTCCTCCTCTGAGCATGGAGCAGCTTGACTTCTGTCTCAGTGGGCCTCTGTCAGTCTTTGGTTGTTGCAGTGACCATTTCTGGCCACACAGTCATAGTTTTGCATAACAGTTCTAAATGGTGCTCATAATAATAATAATAATAATAATAATAATAATAATAATAGATGTTTAAAATGTATCATTTTACAGGTTTAGCACAAAAACGTGAAATTTAATGAAAACACTTGCAATAACAATTTATGAACAAATCCAATCTTAATCAATTAAGCCAACTGCCCGGGCTCATATCTGTGCCTTTGCTTTGCTAGGAATATTATTAAATTTAATAATGACATTTTACTAAACGAAATTTTTGAAAAAGGAAGACGATCTGTGGAATATTTTTTAAACAAAGTTAAATGTCCTGTCCACAGCTTCTCCCCTGAGCATGGGGCAGCGTGATATGATGTTACATATTTCAGAACTCAGAAGTGTCTCTTGCTTAGTTTCTCTCCGAGTCCAGATATCAGAGATGTTAGAGTAATTGTTTATTTCTTAAAGCAGAATTAAGGTGCTCTAAAACTGACAATCACCCCTTTGTGTGTGTGTGTGTGTGTGTGTGTGTGTGTGTGTGTGTGTGTGTGTGTGTCCACATGTTTGGTCGTTTGCAGATGATCTATCTATCCCATGGTGCTTAAGTGCTCCCTGATAAATGCATTACTTCACTTACTATTAGATACACAGCCATCACACACGCACACACACACACACACACACACACACACACACACACACACACACACACACACACACATCTCTCTCTCTGTCCCTCTCTCCTGCTCCCTCTTTCTGTGCTCTTCTATATTGTGAATGTCTAAGTGCTAGTTGGCATTTACTCTGAGTCCTGAATTAAATTTCTTTCACTACCATGTTCACACACACACACACACACACACACACACACACACACACACACACACACACACACACAATTATCAAATCAGCTCTTGTATCGTAAAATATAAAAATGCCGCTTGTTGTGTTACCGAAAAACGTCCACATCATTCACACTGTGATGTTCTCTGTAAGGACAATTGTGTTTATGGAATGTTTAAGTAAGGAGTCTCCAGTGGCAGCACTCGATTACAGCCAGAGGAAAAGCTGTCACTATTCAGACCTATTCAGGAGTTTATGCGCTGCAGATTGTGAGTAATGGAAATGACAGTCCTGACCTCTCTCTAAGCTATTTCCACATGTTTGGGCCATTAATTAAAGGAGTTCCCGGGAGGCCGGCATTTTAGACGTGAAGGAGGCAGTCAGATCATAGTCAGACAACTTTCTAAATTGATGGTGTCCAAGCGGGATAAGTGCTTTAGTGTAGCAGCGGATTATAGAGAAATAACTGTCTCAGAACTGTAGTTCTGCACTGTTATCAAAAGTCCCACATTTGATAACTGAATCTGTGTGTTAGGGGTCCATGATGGAGGAATGTAGGGTAATAGGGGTGGATTTAATTTCGGGCACGGCAATGTATTTAACAATGTAATTTCCATGTAGATGCTTGAGATTACATTATCATCTCCTGCTCTGCTTTTACTCTTTTTTCTTTCTTCATTTCATTTTTCAGTCGCAGCTCAGATTGCGTCTGGAGTCTGTGTTTGATCTGATGTGTCTGATCCGCCGCCTCAGGTGGCTTCTCCTTCCTCCTCCAGCCTTATTGCTTCTTGCTCGGATATTTTTTTTTGCTGTTTGTTTTTTCCCCTTGGGTTGTGTTCCAAAACAGCTTGGCTTTCCCCTCGAGAGTCTGCATTAAGTCGACGCCTCGTGAATTCGAATCGTGCGTCTGAGTCGCAACCATATGATACCGCCAACACGGAATCCTGTCCAGAACAGTTCTGAAACACTTACTAGACATCAGGTTTTCCTTTATCCTCCTGTAATGTTATGAAGACGGCTATCTAGCTAGCTAATTAGATTTTGAAAGAACGTCTGTGTGTAAATCCCGCCGGCCGTGGAGACACAGTCTGGGTCGAGTCGCGTCGCTGTGGAGTTCCCTCAGGAACCTGGTGTCGCACCTGTCGCGTGACAGAGTGGATAATTGCTTCCTCATGCTAAAAGGAACACAACATGAACGCTGGAGGTTTTTTTTACAAATCACTTTGAGATGCAGGAAGAGCAAGTCACGCCCCCTTGGAGGTCCAATGCTTCGCTGGAATTGAGATGTGAAAAAAGGAAGTGATAGCAGGGAGGTAGAACCAGGACACGGAGACGTTCACGCTTCAGTCAACATGACTCATTTGTCCTCGATTCCTAGCGTCGCCTCTCAGAGGAAGCCATGAAACGATGCAAGGAAAGGGCTCGAGAATGAAAGCGTTTGCAAAATAGTAATAAAACCCCGTTTCGTGTTGGCATGTCTCTGATCAGTGGGAAACACCAGAAACACGTCGCAGTGTCTCAGTCACTCACAACGCTGTTTGGGATCAGTCGGCGCTCAAACTACAAAACAAAAAACTAAACAAAACACGCACATTTGGCAAAAAAAAGTAACTTTTTTAAATCCAGTAAACGTTTGAGGTGAAAACGTTTGAGGTCGCTCTTTTCCCTCTCCTCTCCTCTCCTCTCCTCTCCTCTCCTCATCCGTCCGACTCCCACCTGCTGAGCGCCACGAGGGAGGTGTGTTAGGAGAAAAAGAAGAAACCCGGGGAAGAAAAGAACAGATTTCTCACTCCTATCTGTCAGTGACAGGAAGACAAGTGGCTTTTTTAAAAAAAAAAAGATAAGAACAGTCAGTCTTTCTCTCCATGTCTCTTTATCTCTTTGATTTTTCTCGCTCTGTCTCTGCATGCCTCAGCGATTCTGTTTCTTGATGTATTTTCTTTTGAGAGACAAACTTGGGGTGGGATGTGACAAAGACGTCTTGTCTTTTATTTATTTATTTATTTATTTTTAAAATTGCGCCTCCGTTGTCCCATTTTTTTTTTTTTAGCTCCTCCCTCGGAAGCAGGAAAATGAATGATGAAAGGAAAGAAAACAAAGTAGACAGGGTTAAAGAAGCGAGACGGACGTATTGAGGAATTGAGGATACATTTATCTCGTATTCACTAAACAAGGATTTAGGGATCAGTTAAACAACGAGGATGAGTTCAGTTCGCCTTTACAGAGCGCTCACAAACATACAAACCATTTTTCGACATGTTCTCTACGGCTCCAACAGGCCGCATCTTCTCATCTTCGCCTCCTTCAGCAGGGATGATCCCCTAAACCAGGCTGTAATTGCTCTGGATCAGGCCATAATTCATTTATATCACACATCTGTCACACCCAAGGTCACAGAAATGACAAAAATAAATGTATCACACACGGCGATTGAGGTCTGGGGCTCCTCTAAAGCTGGTACCAAGCGCACAAATCTGATAAAACAATGAGTAAGAAAACAAAGTTCAGCAATAAGAAGTAGGACAATCGAATAAAAAATCAGAAACTCCAACTAAAGATTGAATCAACACGTCTCCAGATTCTGTTTTAAAAGGGAGAGACATGTCCAGGATGTCCAGGCAGAAGTTTGTCATGTAATATAATAACACTGACATATTACTTATGACCTCATCTTTTGCCCTTTTGTAATCCCCTGGTGGTCGGCTCTCACATTAGTCATAATGTTCACTCAACCTCCTAAACAGCAGGTGGCAGTATTCACCTAGTTGATTGGCAAGCTGCCAATAAATACAAATAATGAGAAGAATAGTATGAGGAAGTTAATCTTCACGGTTAACCTGATGTTTTTAGTATTTGAAACAAATGTGAACAGTGACTTAAAAGTTTTGATGGTTTTACACGCTAGTCCACTCCTAGGCTTAGACACAGCCGGCTTTTGTATCTGATTCAAACCGTGCAGTATAAGTAAGTACAGTATACCTAGTCTTGTTCCAGAATAAATCCACCTTTTTAAAGTGAACTCAGGCAGAAACCAGTGCTGGTCCTTGCCTGTTCACATCACGCAGACATACCGGGCTTTGGGATACTTTGGACTATGGGCTTTGGAGCATAAATCCAAGACTGGTCCTATGAAAACCATCTAACACACAGTATACCTTGTACAGGTACATAGATATATATACTGAGTAGATGTCGCCTGTGACGCTGCTGTCCATAGGAACGATGCGTCAGCGCGGCCGCCATCTTGGGTCGGGGGAAGCCCCGTCTACTCTGCATTAGTTAACACTGGCAGAGAACTAACAACGATTAAAATCACCTTCATTTACTTAATTTTCAACCGATTTTCAAGCCGTTTGGTTTATTATAAATGTCAGACATATATTTATGATAGAACATAGATTA
>JAOTRS010138539.1:0-12850 GCA_028565755.1 Dinotopterus cunningtoni | reverse complement strand
GGCCACTCCAGGACCCTGAAATGCTTAAAAAACATTTTATGTTGCAAATTCACTCATAAATAGATAAAGAGAAAAGTGTTTTGTTTCTTCTTATAGTTCCAACAGAGTAATCCGATTGGATGAGAGACGTTCCACAAGCGGTGATAATAGATGATAGTAACAGCACTGGGATGTTTAACTAAAAGGATCACATCATGTTCCAGGTGTTCTAATAACCGGACTGAGGAGAGAGCAGCTCCCTGCCAAAACCAGTCACAGAAGCACTTTCAGCAAGAACACACACCTGATAACGTGTGTGTCATCTTAAACAACACACTTCTTAGTCATTCTGAATCGCCCCAGTTTTATCTTATTTACACCTACAGTAAGTAGGAGCCACAAAGCTAACTAGCTTCTAACACAAGGCTGAATCCCAAATCCCTCTCTAACCCCTGATCAAGGGCACTACTTGGTGTGTGGAACAAGGGATTGTACAAAATAGGACTATATCGCACTACTGCACTTTAAAGATGGACAATATCACTGCTGCTTATCATTTCATTTCACACTCCATACAGTTTATTTATACAGTTCTTACTTTTATTTTTTTTTTTTGCAGTCTTACATTTTTATATACTTTAAATATTTCTACTTTCTACTTTATTTAATTTTATTTTATTGTCGCAAAATTTTATGTACATTTTATATTTTATTCTTTCCTATTAGCATTTTGGCTCCTTACATCCTCTTCTCTTTTCAAGATCACAAACAGTTGTGTAGACGTTTCACTGCGTATCATATTGTGTATAGTTGTGTACGTGACAAATAAAAATGTAATCAGAAATTTGAATTTGAAACCATAGTGCACTAGCTTTCCATTTTCTAATGTTCATAGCTTTAGTGTAAAAGTAAATTTGATTCAATTTAATAAATTTTTATTTGTTTAGTGGTTTTAAAGTAAAGAAACACACAAGACCTGGGATAAATTAGTGTATGCTGTATTTTTGTTGTATTTATTCCTGTTAAAAGGTTGAAAAAGCAGTTCTTTATTATCTATTTACAAAAAAGAAACATTTTCATTGTTGTTGTTGTTAATCCGATAAACCAGCTGTATAACGCGATGTTACTGAATAATACGCAACTCTTCCATTTTTTTATAAAACCAATGTCTTGCAGCCACGCCCCCTTGATTTCTATTGGCTCACAAGAGCGTAGAATTTACAGGTCGAAGGCGTGATTTAAAAGTGAACACTTTTTTGTGATGGGAATTCCGTGTTGAATGTTAATCAGACTCATCAATAAGAGTCGACTCTTTTGAATCCCAAGTGAATCAATGAAGTTTAATTAAGTTCTATTTTATTTACGTATATATTGCTTTAACAGTAGTTATTATCCCAAAGCAGCTTTCTAATGTTTAAATGTTTACATTCTTTCCCATCATTCTGATTTGTTATTGTTCTAATCTGTTTTATTTCCATTTAGAGTTAGAAAGCCTTATACAGTAATTCCACTCGTACACACAGCGGACATGATGCTTTATTCACACAAAAGTACAGCTGAGGTTTCCATGGAAACATCAAATAGATGACTCAAGACAGATGAATGAATGAGTAAGAGCATTGCGTGGGTTTATAAATAAAACATAAAAAAAGAAGAACAAAGTCTCAGTTGAGTTCTTTAACAGACGGAGTGATAGCGCTGATTCGTCACGTCTGATTAAACGGCGAGGCATTTGGGAATCAGACCATCTGGAAAGGCTGATCATTGATCAGGAGTTGTAGAAGAAAACGCAGCAATCACAGGTTCTGGTTTCTATTTATTACTATACTACACTAAATTTACTAATATTGATCAGTTGTCATATGCTAATATATTTAAAAAAATGTTCAAACAAGCTAGCTTTTAATTAAGAGAGTATGTAGTCAGTATTGAGACACACCGCACAAGCCCAGGAGCTCAGCAATAAGGATTTCTGGACTACTCTTGTGTCTCAACCCGTATACCTGCTGATCGTTCCAGACTGCTATTAAACACTAACGCTCGCTTTAATCTCCTCTCGCATCATCTTCAAATCTACAGAAAGCTCAGTTTTGCGTAACAGTTACTTTAGATTAGTAACTATGTTTAAGAGTAAGATGTGTTTATGGGTACAGCATGGCAATAAAATCCACGATTAATCTACAGTACATACATTATAATGTATGTATAATAATTATACATATAATAAAATGTATACAGTATATACATTTTATTGACCTTAAATTACTCTTAGACACGTCACAACAAGTGTAAAGTTTTAAGGTTTCATAGATGAATAGACGAGTCACTCTGTCTGTCCGCTGTGCTTTAATAAGCTTATTGACTCCAGGAGAGACAGACGTGCACACACACACACACACACACACACACAGACACACACAGACAGAGGCATGCTGTGTCTCAGACAGGTCTTTATTTAGTAGTTAAAGCTCGGAGCAGTTTAGCCGTTATTTGTTTTGCTTTTTTTTTTCTTTTAATAAACATATTTAGGTCTCAGGGTTGTGCAGTATAGTGACGTCTCCTTTTATTCAGCACAAAATAGGCAACACGATGAACTGAATTTTATTTCATTTTAGCCAACAATACACACATGACTGAGCAAAAATAAATAAATAAATAAATGGGTCACACAAGAATTAGCACAGATACTGTACACGTGATGACATGTTTTTATTGTTGGTTTTGGTTATGACCAGCAATAATAATAATAATAATAATAATAATAATAATAATAATAATAATATGCTCATTTTGAGAGTTCAACATTTTTATGACATCATTCCCATAATTCTTGTAGTGGTAAAATTCACACTTATAAAACTAACGATAGCTTTTGTTCTACCTGATATATCCAAAAACCCAAATCCACAGTTTGAGGTCTGAAGTCACCCCGTTCACACACCAGCCTGGATTCTATATGAACACTTTTTTAGTTTTTAATCGTCATTGTGCTGTACGTGTTGCCGGCATGTACTGTATGTGTGCTGCTTGAGTTGTGAGGGTTAAAGAGTCGTGTCCATCTGTTACTACAGGGAGAATGAACCAGTTTAACGCTTCCTGGTGAAATCCTGAAGAAGAAACAGTGGAAGGTGTATAGATGTTCGTCCGGCGAACAGGAAGTGTTGGCTCGAGGGTGAGAGAGAGAGAGAGAGAGAGAGAGAGAACATAAGAGAGTTTGCACCTTAATATCCCAGAGAAAGAGAGTAGAATGAACTCATTTTATATTAAAGACCTAACAACAAGACGAATGGAAAAAGTTCATCAAGGCTAGTCTGCACCGTGCTAACGGATTAAAAACGAGTCACACTAATTAGTACGTCATTAGCAAATCTATGAAGCAACATCTGGGATGAAGAATCACACAGCACAAACACAGCGTTTTCTCCCCTTTCAATAGAGTAAAGGGTAAAAAAAAAAGGGAAAAAAAACATTACAAAGCTAATCCATAAATATTGGCACCTGCGTTAATAAGTCTGTAGTCTAAGCTCTGTGCTTCAGGATCAGGAATATTCCTCTCAAACTGCTCGCAGACTAAACACACACAGGACACGAGACACTTAAAGACACCGCTGGAGCAGATGTTGGCTTTGATGTTTTTTTTTTTGTTTTTTTTTTGTTGCTTTTTATTAATGATATGTTTAATGTTTCTGCTCCGTAATTATGGCCGCACCGTTATTTAAAGCTCTGTGGATTGATCCTGATTTCCCAGCATGCACTGGTGCATGATAGATTTTGTATAAAATAGTCATAATGAGTTTCAATTGCTGTTATTGCAGTGTATCACATTTTCTTACCTTCGCCTTCCCTCTCCCTCCCTCCCTCTCTCTCTCTCTCTCTCCTTCCTCCAGCTAAAGATAGACACCGACAATGTAAACCTGCTTCCAGCCTATTTACATGAGATTACTCCATTATTCCACATGGAGATCCACCTACTGTATTTATTTATTCATTCATTAACAATAGCGTTTATCCTGCGTGACCCTGGACGGGGTCTTTGGTAGCGAGGGTCAGGTGAGTGTGAAAGAACACACAGCAGATGGGAATGTGTTTTACTGAGTGTGTGTGTATTTGTAGTGAGACAGTGGAGCATGACGAGAGCGAGATAAGTCCACTCACAACACCCTGTGTGTGTGTGTGTGTGTGTGTGTGTGTGTGTGTGTGTGTGTGTGTGTGTTGAAAAGCCTGACCAGTTTCAACGCTTTGACTCACACCTTTTCCCTTCTTCCATCTTCCTTCCCATGAGTCATCACATTTCAAACAAACACACACACACACACACACACACACACACACACACACACACACACACACACACACACACACACCAGGCAATTTGTAAAAACCAATGCATCATTTTGCACTGTTGAAAGAAACCAGGTGCCCCAGAGAAAAGTATAGTGAGAACTTGCAAATTTCATGCACACACACACACACACACACACATTTAAGGATTTGACACACAGACAGACCAGAGATGAGACTCGAACCCCCGACCCTGGAGACATGAGGTGACAGGTCTAACCCCTAAGCCACCGTGCTGACTCACAATTAGTCTTTGACAGATTATTTGTTATGGTGGTTTGGTGGCTTTAATAGTCAGCACTGTTGTCTCGCAACGGCAGGGTCCGGGTTCGATTCCCATCTCAGGGTCTGTGTACATGGAGTTTGCCAGGTAGATTTCCTCCTACAGTCCAAAGACATGCAGAGTAGACTGACTGGCGTTCCCAAATTGCTTGCAGTGTGTGAGTGAGTGTGTGTATGAGTATGTACCCTGTGATGGGTTGGCACCCTGTCCAGTAGGTGTACCCCGCCTTGTGCCCTAAGTCTCCTGTGAAAGGCTCCGCCCCCGCGACCCTGTATACAGAATAAAGCAGTAGAGACGATGAGTGAGTGAGTGAGTGAGTGAGTGAGAGTGAGTGTGTGTTCCCTCTGGTTTTTATGCTTTATGCCCTTCCTCACCCAGCCTTCCTATTTTTATCCGTTTGTGTTTCTATCCGCCCCATGTGGAGGTGAGTAATGTAAATATTCCTGGAGTATTTCTAGAATGTTAGTGTAAATCCATCATGCCGGTATTTCCACAGTACGAGTGTGAGACTGAAAGATTTCCATATATTTCCTCTTGTATGAAGCGAGCAGGAGGAAAACCTCCAGGTGATTTAAACCGCATTAGAACTGACACGGGGGGTGAAGATCGTGTTCCGTCCTGTAGGGAAGAAAAAGGGAAGGATGCGCTCGCGCCTCGGTCTTTACTCTCGTCTTCTGAATCAATGATCAACATTAAAGAAATTGAACAAATGAAGCTTGCAGAAAGATTATACAGGGATGTGTGGAAAAATAGCTCATGATATTTTTATCCTTCACTTTCAACCCACCACGAGTGTGAGTTTGTTTGTGTGTGTTTATAAATGTTGGAATACTTTTACTCTCCAGATGAACATTTTACACCTCCTTTAACAAATCTCATTAAAACACTTCAATAGAAACACACAGACTGATCAAAGTTAGCAAAATTAAGCACTGTGCTGCTGTGCTGTTAAAGTAGAAAAGAAAGAAAGTGTGTGTGTGTGTGTGTGTGTGTGTGTGTGTGTGTGTGTGTGTGCGTGTGTGTGTAATGATATGATGTGGCAGTGTGCAGGGTGGCTGGGTGGAGGCAAGAACTCTGGCAAGAGAATAAAAAAGTGGCTGTGGAGGGTGGTTTGTGTGTTCTATATTTGCAGTCAACCACACACACACACACACACACACACACACACACACACACACACACACACCCCAGCATCAGCACATGGGCGATCATCTGCTTCACTGTTCATGGTTATGAATGAGAGACGTTAGAATGGCTGAGATGTTCAGATGGTTAACTTTGGTTTCGGATTTTATGATCCTGAGCCTAAAGTTCAGTCTTTATTCGTCACATGTACGTCACTGCACAGTGAAATTCTTTATTTTTCACATGTCCCAGGTTATTGTTAGTAGGCTGGGGTCAAAGCGTGGGGTCAGAGCCATTATACATCGTCCCTGAAGCAGACCAGGTTAAGGGCCCTGTTTAAGAGCCCAACAGCAACAACCGGATGGATTTGGGGTTCAAACCACTGACCTACTAATCAGTAACTCGGAGACACCACTGAGACACCACCAGCCTGTAGTAACAGATCATAACAATAATTATTTCAATATTCAATATTAATATAATAATAATAATAATAATAATAATAATAATAAGTACTTTATGTGATGCTTTAGGAAGCCAAGAGCTCTTATCACTCTACAGGTCATTTTTTTCTTTTGCATTTGAATATAGTTATCTTTTTAAAGCAATAAACGTGTGTGTGTGTGTGTGTGTGTGCGCGCCCCCTGTGATGGATCTCAAGTCTCCTGGGATAGGCTCCGCCCCCTGTGACTCTGTACACAGGATTAAGGTGTATTAAGGATTAAGGTGAGTGAGTGATAGACCTCTTCAAACCGAACACACGCACAAATTCAGAATGGCTTTAAATCTAAGTGACTGTATAACATGTACAATATTTTTGACATGCTGAATAATAACTTCCACGGGTCTATGAGTGTTTTTTATTTCATGCCCAGTGTATCTCAATGCAGTTTCCAACACAAGAGTGAGCCAGCACTGCGAGATCCCAGTGGCCCTGATACAGTTTCTCCACTGACATCTTGCGTTTTATGGTTTTGCATTCTGGAAGACATTTGTCAACCAGCTGAATGTAGTTTGGTGCTCTGCAGTTGCCAAAGTGACGTCTCAGTGACGTCCTTGAATGCTCTCCAGCTGATTTTCTTCAGCCACGCTAATAGATCATCGAACCGGTTCTCTGGACCCGTGAAAATGTCTTGGCGTCCGTTTTTCTTGGAAACATCTGTCTCAAATAATGAAAAAACTTCATCTTCCTTGTTTATCACTTTTATGAAATTTTTCATCAGACCAGTTTTACTCAACGATATCTTTGTTGGGACAACATGTGATTTTTGAGACACGTGTTTCTCTTCTGGAACCCTTTTTTGCCTTATTCCCAAATATAACAACAGTTCCTGGCATATCTAAATACAAGCGTCAATCAAGTCAAAGCAGGACTCCTGATTGTACAGAATAACAGAACACATTTCTGAAAGTAAAAACTCCCTTTATTTCTCTATATAATCCCCTGATACACTAATGCACTTATCCCAGTGTTTCACTAGTGCTTGGACACCATCAAGGTAGAAGGTTTTCTCAGTACACCGGAGCCGTGATCTGTCTGTCTGTCTTACATCTGAAATGCCGGCCTCCAAGGAACTCCTTTAATGGCTTTTCCAAACATGTGGAAATGTCTTGGAGCGAGGTCAAGACTATACAGGGGATTTGGCGATAACTCCCAGCCAAGTTCCTGTAACATGCAAGTGATGTTGGTGAATGATTGTGTGTACAGTTCACACACACAGATGGGTCTCTTCTGTTTATTTTCAAGGATCAAGCGTTCCACTTATCGAATGTTCACGGGATCGTCATTCATCATATAAAACGTTTGCACCATTCACGAGTTTTACTGTGACTAAGAGTCTCATTACCGTACTGTGCTTGAAATCTTCCGCTTTTACAACTTAATTCGCCTGGTGTACCAGATGTGATCTAACAACCGTTCCATTTTTCAACTCTTGTTCGTTTCTTTTTTATTTGCGAGTAAACAGTAAATCAGGTATTGAAGTGTGTGCACAGCCGGTGTTTAATAGGACCGCCCTGAGGCTTAACATCGGTGCCCAAACTCTACCAGTTACACAAACGTTAAGCAACCTGCCCTGACTGTGTGCCTGCACAATCCAAAAAAAAGCATAATAATCCAACGCGTTATCTTTTTCCTTATATTATATGTTTAATTTCCTTCGGAACCAATAAACATATAATATAATTTTCTCCTTGAATAACTTCATACAGTCTGTGAGTGAGTGTGTTTTCAAAAACAAAAACAAAAAAACTTATAGTGGCTACATCAAACTGTCAGATGGTGGTGAATATCTCTAACTAACTACAATTTAATATCACTATTGTTCAGATAGTTGTTGTTATTGTTGTTAATACTGATTTTCTTTTTACCTACTATGATATTCTTTCATATGGAATATGTTTATATTGTTTATATATGTTTATGAATTCAGATTGATGTTATTTATAACATAATTAAAGTTCTGTAATTGCTTTGACACAATGTTATTCTTTTGTTAACATTCATGCCAATAAAGCCCTTCTGAACTGAACTGAAGTGAACTGATGGACTTAAGCTGTGCCTCAATTGACCAACCCCGGTCCTATGATGCAAATTGTCCTGTGCTTGCCAAGATTTTAAATAATAAGTTTTTTCTTTTTTCTTATTATCTTATTTTTAGATTGAACAAAAAAAAACTGAGCAAAAAGAAATTTATAGTACTTTAAACAAGTGAAATTATCTGTCCCTGCAACAAGACATTTTCCCTTGACAAGAAATTGTAAATAAATAATCTCATATGTCTGGGTCTAAGATTTAAAATTTTGGCAAGCACAGAAAATTTCGCATGATAAGATTTTAAATCTTTTCATTTCTCAGTGCACAAATGTGCCTCTCTGATGTGTTCTATTTCGGCACTACATCCTCACTGTGTCCTTAACTCAACTCTGAATACAGCTCTACAGGAGATCAGCAGCCTGCACGCTTTCTAATTCCATTGTTTTGTGCAGATTTCATGCATATAATCATCGCACATGTCGCGTAATCATCACGGTGACATTCTCCAGACTGCAGCGACGTCACAATAAAGACCCACTCTGAACTTTTTTATCCGGTCCACATGCTGCTCTGGAATGAAGACGATGAACTCATATGGATCTGACTGCCAAAAACAATGTCGCATAATAATAAAGCCATATCTCAGACGGGACATGGAGCAGAACTGGAGATACATGTGTTTAGTGGCTAGTCGTATTAGAGACGTATTTAGCCCAGAGTCTGAATGATGTGTGTACTTATTTTAATCTAAAACTGACCTTAAATTTACACTAACCAATCACAAGGAACTTGAGATACTTAGAATTTGTCATCTCCTTTCACATGCTACATGCTCAGCTTAGGCACAATTTTCATATTGAATTAGCAGGGAACGATGACGGTGCTAGCTCCAGAAACTCTCCAGATGAGCCATGGATCGCTGCAATTTCTTCTTAAACATTGTTTTTGTTCTCTATATACTTTCATATACAGTACACTTTCATTCCCTCTTAAGAAGAGGGATTTTGTAGGAACTAGTTGTTCAAGAACATCTTGATTCAAATGTCACTTAAATTTTGTTTGTTCGTTTGAATGTAGGGTAAAGCCTGAAAGTTTCTATTGTTTGTTTGTGTGTGTGTGTGTGTGTGTGTGTGTGTGTGTGTGTGTGCTCTAAAGATACCTGACACTTCACCAAAATGATGTGAATGCGAGTGTTTTAAGGTGAAGGTCATTTCACTCGAAGGTCTCAAAAGGTAAAAGACAGAAACTAAACTCCATCACTAGACTACGAGGCTGGAAAGGTGAATGAGTGCGTCTGATCTCAGATCCCAGATTGCCTGATGTGTGTGTATTTCTAAGAGTTTGCGTGGGTGCTTGTATGTTTGTGTTTGGGTGTGGTCGGCTGCGGTTAACGCAGCTACTGCAAATAGCAAAGCCACGGCTGTGGTAAACTCTCGAGTGCTTTAGGCAAGGCTTCATTAAAACAGAACGAAGAATAGAGAAAGAAAAAATGAGAAAGGGGTTTATAAGAGAATTGTGAATGGTTTGGTGGTCAGAGTTTGAAAAGGGAATCGAGTGAGTGATTTATTTAAGAGATATTCAGCGGGAGTGGAGAAGAAAGATCACCAGTGGAAGCTTTTCTCTTGGGGTATCTTTTAGGATTAAAAACTTTAGTGAGTGTTGGGGGAAGATGAAACCACTTAGGCTTGATTTAAAAGCACCAATCTCTCCAAAGACAAACTTCTGCTCCCGGTGATGTTACCGCAAGCAAGCACACAGTCATCCATAACTAACTGCGGGATAGAGTTTAGATCAGACTTTATCTTTGTTCTGGAAATGCCTGCCACATGAAGATGCAGTCTAAGACAGTCTTTTACTGCTAATTAGAAGATATAAAGTAGCTAATATCATCTCACCTGAAAGGTATCCATAAATTAAAGCATAACAAGTAAATGATACACCTTGGACAAAAAGAAATAGTAACAGAATTTAACCAGAGTTTAACAGTAACCAGAATTAACAGAATTTAACAGTAACCAGAGCTGGATGAACTTTGTACACAAACATGACCAAATATGTGACTGCTCACTGTAAATGATGCTTGTCTAAACCTTCCATTCCATGATGGATAACTAGTATGTTGTAGATTTTACAAGATCACATAATCTCTGTGGGTTTGTATAGGCCATCAGGTACAAGTGCTCCACTATTACATTTTCATAACTACAGAAACAAGCTCACTGCTCATGCATCTTGGATCTCAAAGACAGGTTTGTTGAGATGTAGTAGTGTAGTCGGACCACTTCAGGTGTCATGTGCATGTACGGCAAACAAAGCCTCCAGGCAATTATGCAAGCTGAACATTGTCTCTGCATGATGTACCGTATGCTGAGGGCTCAAAGGACTGAGTTAGATGAGGAGGATGAGAGAAAACATTCAGAACTGGTTTTAAAATCAGGTCCTGGTGTTAAGTATCTCTAAGGTATTTACTAGTCAAGACTGCATTTTGTAAATAATATAGCCTAATCTGCAGGTTTTTGGACCGGAATCCCAAACTGTGGAAAGAAACCGGAGTAAGCAGAGGAAACTCACCAGGAACAGGGAGAACATGCAGAACGGGAATCAAACCTGGCAGAGAATTGAACCCGGACCATGAAGGTGCAGGGCGACAATGCATTTTATATTGCTCTTCTCATATTCTGGTGTCCGGTTTTTGAGGTGGACGAGTCTTTGTCTTAGCATCTGCAGATAGCAGAAAATTTTAATCATTCCATATATTGATGGCGTGTCAAAGAAGCTAAAAAGAATTTTGTTATACATCACATGCCAGTTTATTTTAAACCCACTAACAAACAAAGACCACCCTAATGATTGGACACCAAAACACAAGAAGAGCAATATAATATACAGGGGCCGGTGAAATATTTCTACCTAACATGAAAGATTATGGTACTTACTATAGTTTACAGGACACTATAGTACCTACAGTACCATAGTAAAATTTCTATTTGGAGATTAGTTATAAACTTGACCGCACTCCTGTCAAGTTAGCATTGCTGTATTAGCTAGTCTGATAATGTTAGCTGATCCAACCATGTGAATATACAGTAAATATTTCATAATCTTTAGCATTAATGATTTTCCATAGAACTTCTGTCAGGTTGACTCATGCTAATTATCTGGCTAAAGCTAGCCATTAAGATTATAAGCATTTTATATCCTATGTGGGTAGCAAGTCTTTCATCTGTTCAAATTTAGTTTAAATCGGTTTGCAAGAGACTGCGAGACCGGCAGCTAACAAATAACCCGTCGTAGAAGCCACAAAACTTTTCCAAAGTATGAGAAGCCATTATGAGTGTTTGGGAATGGTGACAGTGCCACTTTGGGGTTTTCTCTGGTTCTTAATCTGGATCTTAATTAACAGTTCCAACCAAAATGGAGGAAACTTCCCGATTTACTTCCTCATGTGATGCTGATCCACTTCCTCAGCGTCTGATCAACACCTGCTAAAATCCACTTTCCAACACACTTCATGACCTGACACAGGCTTGTCTAATCTTAAGTGTTAAAAAAGAAACAAGAGGTTATGATTAACGGTGCTAAAAATAAAAGGTGGTGCAGCGAACGTGTGGCTGGTTTGCGGTTTAGCTGTGCAGTTTGTACAGCTTCCTGCCTCATACACATGACTTAAATAATGTTGCTTTAGGATACAGCTTATTAAATAATGAGTGTTAATGACAAAAAATAAAATTAAATACATGCAGAGTACAGAGAAGCCTTTATTATGTCAAAGATCAAAATGCTTTAAATCATTAAGCTAAAGACTTAATAGCAAGTGGCAGGTGGTTCTGGTTTAAATTGCCAGATAAAGATTAGAGACAGACGGATTAAACTGTCTTCTGTCACCTAACTGGCTTGGACTGAGACACGTGATTGTGTGTTGGATGGAGAGGCAGGTGGGTGTGGGTTTTAAATGTTTCTGAAAAATATCCAGCTCATAATTTCATAATTTCTGAAGAAAAACTAAAGGAAACTGCCCTTTAACTTTTTATTTTTTTCCTGATATCTTCCTTTTGTCCAAGTACCCTGAATTCAGCTAGTGGCTTCTCACAGCTTCAGCAGGACGTAACCTTTAGACAAATTATACAAGTACATATTAACTTTAAAATAAGTAAATATTAGCTGTAGATCTATAAACCTGCAGACTTGTTAAATCTATAGCACTGAGTCCATAGTTTGTTGTTCTGAGGTAAATTTTCCATTTAGTTCAGTTAGCTTATTGTAACAGAAGACAAACATGGAAGTGTTGACTGTGCAAAGGTAAAGAATGGCGTTACTCCCATTTATGAGGTAAGGTGAATGCAGGTTCGACCCGATGGCCATCATTGGACTCCTTAAATGTCAGAGCTTATGTAAGATCTCAGCTAACTACTGTATTGACATCACAACATGGAGGACGAAGATAAGTTAATTTTAGATGCTTTTTCTAACTAATAGGATATGGACACATAAAAAAAGACAAACATGTATACATACAGTTGTGTTCAAAATAATAGCAGTGTGTTGAAAAAAAGTGAGTAAAGCTCCATATCCATATAATAACTTTT
>JAOTRS010138479.1:0-12856 GCA_028565755.1 Dinotopterus cunningtoni | reverse complement strand
TCTAAGCAGCTGTGTAAGACTCTGAAAATGAAAGTTATTGATGCCCACAAGGCAGGAGAAGGCTACAAGAAGATAGCTAAGCGTTGTCAGCTTGCAGTTTTCACAGTGAGAAATGTAATTAAGAGATGGCAGTTCAGGGGAACTGTGGCGGTCAAGATGAGATCTGGAAGACCAAGAAAACTTGGAGAGAACTGCTTGTATGCTGGTCAGAAAGACAAATCAAAACTCCCACTTGACTGCAAAAAACTGGAGGAGGATTTAACAGGCTAAGGAGTGGTGGTGCACCGTTCCACAAGAACTTCATGGAAGAGTCATCAGAAGAAAACCTTACCTGCATCCCCATCATAAAATCCAACGTCAGAAGTATGCACCAGAACATCTACAGGAGCCTGATGCGTTTTGGAAACAAGTGCTGTGGACTGATGAAGTCTTTGGCCACAATCAGCAAAGGCATGTTTGGAGGAAAAAAGGAGCAGCATTTCATGAAAAGAACACCTTGCCAACTATTAAGCATGGGGGTGGATCCATCATGCTTTGGGGTTGTGTTGCAGCCAGTGGCACAGGAAACATTGCACGGGTGAAGGGAGAAATGGATTCCACTAAATACCAGCAAATTCTGGAAGAAAACATCACACTATCTGTAAAAAAAAAAGCTGAAGCTGAAAAGAGGATGTGCTTCTACAACAGGACAATGATCCTAAACATATCTCGAAATCCACTATGGAAAACCTCAAGAGACACAAGCTGAAGGTTTTGGAATGGCCATCACAGTCCCCTGATTTAAACTTTGTGGGTAGATCTTACAAGAGCTGTGCATGCAAGACGACCAAAAAATATTACAAAACTAGAAGCCTTTTGCAAGGAAGAATGGGAGAAAATCCCAGGTACAAGAATTGAAAGACTTTAGGCTGGCTATAAAAAGCAAGCTGTGATATCAGCCAGAGGTGGTGTTACTAAGTACTGATTATGTAGGGTGCCCAAACTTTTGCACAGTGCCACAATAATGTTTTTATTTTTCATCTTTGTTCAATTTATGACATAAAAAGTAACTATGCATCAATGTTCGCTGAAAATATCATGCCATTTCCAAGAGAGACTGTGTTAATATCTTTTCAATAAAAAAAAAAAAAAATCACCAAAATCTGTTATTTCTCAAGGGGTGCCTAAACTTTTGCATAAGACTGTATAAGACAACCACGGGAATACACTAGGTGAAGACTTACCTCGAGTTCATTAAACTGCTTTTGTAGAGAACAGCGTGAGTCTTCAGAATTATTCAGCTTTTCCTCGTGTTCCTTGATCTACATGAATACAGAGAGCAGTGCCTTATCAGTGCTTAACTACAATTAAAAACAAACCTTACACATAAAAAATCTAATAATAATAAAAATAAAACACTTTACCGCATTGTTCAGTTCAGAGACTCTGTGGAGGACGTCAGACTTCTCACTCAAAAGCTGCTGGATCCTCGCCGCAAGTTGCTTTTCGGTTACTGGTAAACATAAAAAAATATCTGTTGTAAGACTCTGAATTAGCACAACATGGCGCAAAGAAACACTACAATACCTATGAGGTTTACAGGAGATACTTACAGAGATATGTCTTGTTCTTGACCTGAGGAGATTCAGGTTAAATCAGAAGAGAATGTGGATTAATGTTTAAAAAAATTATAATAAACACAAACTTTTGTTATTATTATTTCCTGTGATATGACAAAGCATGGCCAAACAAACACTAAATAAATTACTGTGAAGTTACAGGATATAAAATACACTGTGAGGAAGATGGCAATCACTGTATCCTTGTGTGCCTGTTTTATTATCAACTAAAATGCATTTAGTGATAAAGCTATTTTTTCCCCTAAAATAACCAGATAAATAATATGAGGGGTTTAAGTTAAACTGGGACTTGTGATAAAAGTTCTGATGAATGAAGGAGTAAAATTGATTGACATCTACAAACTTCAAACATTGACTCTGAGCAGTAAAACATTTGCATTATGTGAACATTTTAAGGAAGGTTGTACGTTCGTGATGGATGATCCTGTCTGAAGTTGCTCAAAGCCTGCTGCAGTAGGTCCTGTGAACATTAGCAAGTGCAACACTGATCCTTAAATATTAATGTATAACTTGTGGAGAACTTGTGGAAGAAATGCGTCTGTCAATGGGAACTATATACACAATCATTCACAAGACCACTGCACATTACAGGGACTCTGAAGTTACTGCATACAGTCCTGACCTCACTCCAAGCCCTTTTCACTTTTGTGGTATTAAAGGAGGTCCTAGAAAGCCGGTGTCTCAGACTTGGAGCAGTCCGATCATGGCGCCGTTCTACCTTGATAGCACTAAAGTGCTATTGAAACGCTAGTATAAGTGAATTAGTGTAGCAGGAGATTATGTAGAGATATAAAGGTAGGTAATACTCTCAACCGTTTTCTATTATACAATTAAACGTCCCAGTTTGACTCGAACACCCATTGTATTAACTAGCAGTCACAGGCTGCATAATTAAAACACTCTACATCCTGGTCTTTACAGGAAAAATCACCTTGTTTTTACCTGTATTACTGTGAATGATCTTATACTGCGTATCCTGTGTGAATATTAATAATCACTTAGAAAAAAAAATCTTACAGCCAGAACAGTCCTCCACATGAACACCAGCACAGTAAGAACTCCCACCACAGCTGTAGCAACCACAGGCTTCCAGGGAAGGCCATGGAACGTCGGCCCGGGCTGCCATTCCTCAGGGAGAGCGGCCATCAGCTGGGACACAGACATTATCGTGATCAAATCAGATTTATCACTACATTGCGTTTAACTCATTGTTTGTAAGTAATATAACACAGATTGAAGCAACCTTCATAATAAAACCTATTAAAACTGATTCCTTCACAAGTATTTATGAAGCTGTAGAATAGAGAATAAAAACACTATTACAGAGTGACAGAAAAGGCAATATGCTTATACGTCTCAAAATTCAGTTGCTAGAACTACATCTATTACAGAGATTTGTCTTGTTCTTGACCTGAGGAGATTCGCAAATGTAATACTTCTTATCATGTTAATTAATAGCCTTAAAACAATAATGGCTGTGTTTCATTAAAGAATAACTGCTTAGCAGATTATACATGTATTCAGCTTATAGTGGATTGTAAACCAATTAACAGAATTTTTTTTTTATTACTGGTTGTCTAAACGGTGACTATAATATTTGAAATTTAATTTGTATATCATGACACCTTTTCTTCAGGAATTAACATATTCATATAAAAAGAAAAAAAAAGTGCAATACAAAAGTGTACATTTTTTAGTCACGTGACCATGGTTCGTTATAATTCGATAAATTAAAATGCCAAGCGAAGCGGTTCACGCAGGAGATCATGTGACCCCTGTTGCAATCATTGGCAGTTATTAAAAATTCTGCAACACTTCCGGTTTACTGAAAGCACCGGAAGTCGGGGATGATAAAATTTCTATGTCTGTACTGTATTTATTTTGCATCAATATAAAATTTTATATTTTATATATACATAATAATATTAGACCAATAAAAATCGATCATTTACGCCAATGACCTCTTTAAACAAGAGATAAGTGATGACTGTAAATGAACCACGGGACTTTGTGACAGCTGTTTAGTTTTGATATGCGTTTTGACACGCAGCAATAAACACGTACTTGCTGAAATCCGGACAGACACTCGACAGAGACTGTAGTCCACAGGTCCAGCACTCCAGACAGAGCAGAAGAGCGGTTTATTACACCCGACTCCATTTATCCTTCAACTCTCACATAGACACCAGCAACACCACCGCGCTAAATGTGCGGCTAAGCTAATTTCATACCGCTAATCTGTCAATCTGTACACAAAACCTGTCAGAAACGAGATAGTGACAAAGCTAACAGAGAGATGTACAAGCGTTGTATGCTGTCAGTGACACGTCGTTTTATTTCTGCCCTGGAAACCTAAACCCTCAGTGAACAGCTCAGCTTCAGTCTGTACTTCAACCCGCGCTTCGACAAACACGCAGCTGTACAAAGTACCGTCTGTATCTTCTCTGATGTACTCGGAAATCGGAGGGGGGGGGAAGAAACCAGACCTCCGACACGGAAACATGCAACAGTTCAAGGCAGGAACTCGGGCAACGTCCACCTGACAAAAACACACATGACGTCGCGAAATATGGCGGCGCGCAACTACGGAGACCCGAAAGGCCATAACGTCATTTTTATACTCCGCGAAAGTAAAAGTTGCTGTCTCGAGATTATGACTTGCTTTAGACATCCAGTTTTAGAATGAAATGAAATTTGTTGCCATTTCTATGACTACCATTTGTGTGCTCAAACATATGACACATCTGGTGCATAATGTTTCTGTGTATTTAAGTGTTTTTAATTCAATCAGAGACAGACACAAGTTA
The DNA here is from genome assembly GCA_028565755.1 of Dinotopterus cunningtoni. Lineage (NCBI taxonomy): Eukaryota > Metazoa > Chordata > Actinopteri > Siluriformes > Clariidae > Dinotopterus > Dinotopterus cunningtoni. The sequence continues at coordinate 8,430 of JAOTRS010138479.1, read as the reverse complement.
CCATTTCTAAGCCACTATTTCTTGTTGTGAGGTCACAAGTTTAATAAAATATCCAACAGCATTTCTGTAGTGTAGCGAACAGATTTGTAGTTGCATCATTTTTTTTCTCACTGGATAAAGTATAATATCCCCAATTTTCCCTGAGGTCCATCATGTTGAACTGTCATTCTGAAATCACAATGCAGCAAAATTTCTAAAATTAATTAAAAATTACTTACAATTTCTGCATACACTCCAAGGTATTCAGATGCAAAAAGAAATAAGTCCAGAGCATCATTCAAAGTCGATGTGCTTGCTTGTTCGTAGTTTGCGTTATTGTCGGAGAAATCAGATGCCCTTGAAGAGTCTAATGAATCTGATAAGTCAAATGGTAAAACGTTATCTAAACTATTTCAGTGGTTATACCCACCGAAGCAACAACAGCAAAAAAGCCACCAACCTGAAGAGGGATCAATCTCAAATCCTAATATGTCCAAAGGATTATCCAAGATAGCTTGTGGTCCTCTCTGAATCTCTGCTTTTTCTTGAAAAGCTGCTTGAACATCTTCATTTTTATTAAAATGACCAGAGTCTTCCCCAGGACCAACATCCTTGCTGTTGGACTCATCTTCCTGCTCATTTACACTGAACAGTTCACTGGCTTCTTGAGGAACCTCTGGCATTTCTTTTACTTCTGTCTTTGATTCTGGGATGGGTTCGATTGGACTTTCCACCTCTTCAGACACATTCTCTGCTAGCATTGGGGAAAAAATGAAAAAGAATGCATGAGATATATCTCATTGATGTTAGAACACTTACACTCAGCCAAAAGACAGTATTGGTGAATTTTTTTATGTTGTACATGTAATACAGAAAATGAGTGTGCCAAAGAAGCTACTTCTGAAGTTTATGCAACATGGAAGTGACCAATTATACTTCCCTAAAAATTTTAAGTTGCTAACTTCAGGTGTTTTGGAGAGATGATTTTATATGTGCACCAAAAATGGCAATTTTCAGGGTTATACTGTCTCAAACAATAATTTATACTTTTATTACTACAATCAATAACAATGCAAATTAATCATATTTCTTTATGAGTATTGATAACATTGGTGTAAGCTTCTAGACGCATATGCTTGTAAAAAGTGTTGCTTAATTTAAAGAATTCCATACCTAATTAAGAAAATTTTCCACCAAAAAATCTGTAGCATCTGTAACCATGTAAAATTCATGTTGCAATATTTTGGAATAATACGCTTTTTCAGGTTTATGTCTTTTCACGTGAAATCTAAATTGGCCAAGTTCCATCTGAATGACAGTTAAGATCATTGAAAGATTTTAATTCAAAAGAGTTTCAAACACTACATAAAAGATCACAAAATTATATTTAGCAAATGTGTTTCTTTTTATCTGATAAAATATAAATGTGTATGCGTATTTACAAAAAACAAAGCTTGGATTGGGAGATAAGAAGTATTAAGAATTATGGAAAATTGTGTTATATGATCCTATCTAAAAATCAATTTTTACACCTAGGTGAGACATTTTTTAGCACCATGTTTTGGCCAACTTTTAATTGACCTACCGGTTTCGGAGACAGACAGGTTTTCCTTCGCCAACGGGACTCTCTCACTGTATTTCTGATGCAGATGAAAAACAAATTCTTGAAAGTCATCTAAAATGGCATCTTGCTCATCAATAAAGACCTGATCGAGCTGCTGTCCAAGCTCAAGCGCTCTCTGCTCCTGAGCATCCTGTATCTTGTCAATCTCATCAAGTATGAGGTTTCCTGAAACCTCCAGGATGTTCTCCAGAGTGATCTCCAGGTCCTCACTATTCTGAAAATGAGACTGCCTGGTAGACTTCAGCTCATCATCCAAGTCAGTGAACATTGCTTCAATTTTGTAAAGGTCTTTAAGGCTAAGGTGACGCAAGATGCGTTCGATCTCCTCATCCTTAAAGTGGTCTCTTAAAAGTGTGAGGCGCATCACGCTGTCGCTGTACTCAGGCTTGCTACTCGGAGCAGAAGCCTTCTGAATATCATCTGCACCATTAGTGTTAACAGGCTTTCTAACATTTTCATGAACATGTGATGAGACTGAGACGTCCTGCAACGTTTCCAGACCATCATGGGTTATCTCTTCTGATGTGTTCTTATTCTGCTTAAGTTCAGTGTCTGCAATGGTGTCTTCTGTCTCCTCAGCTTTATCAGTAGACAACAGCGCATTTTCATCCTCTAGCAGCTCCTCAATTTCATTTTCCACGTCCTCCTCACCGTCCTCATCATTCCCACCAATGTCAAGTTCACGCTGTTCTCTTTTCAGCGTATTTTCAAATAAACCTATGATGTCTTCTTTAACTGCGTTGATTTGCTCATCAGGCTGCTCATTAAGCTCAGTTACGTCAGCACTTTCCTTCACAAAGGCCTCAGGTTTGGGTTCGCCTGACTGTATTCCACTTTGGATCGATTTCGAGAGATGTTTTTCCACCGGAATCTCTAACACCAGATTCTCATTTTCTAACTCTGATGTCAGAGAGTCAGATTCAGATTCAATAAAGATGTCATCCGGATCTACAGACTTGCCCTGAATCTCTTCTAATTCTTTAGATTTTAATATAGTGTTTTGTTCCTCTGTTTTAGGATATGTATTGTCATCTAAAGAATTTATTACAGAGTCATTAATAGAGGGTTTTGTTTCATTCTGTACTTCACTTGTTCCTGAGTCAGGAACTGAAATAGTCTGAAGTTCATCTGAACCTTTTTCATCTGTTTTAGAGTGAGCATCAGCTACCACCGCTGCCTCCTCCTCTTCCTCATCATCTTCCTCATCATCTTCTTCATTATCATTATCATCTTCAGGGAAATCCGTCCTCTCACCTCCACTTACAATTTTAAAAACTGTGTCACCGAGAGTAGACCACATGCCATCATCCTTCTTTGCCTCAACTGAAGGAGAGGGCTGATGTGGACCAAGTTTATCTTCTGACTTGGATGTCTCTTCAAAAGTAAGCAGTGAAGGCTCTTTCAGACTTTGCTCTTCTAACTCGACTGGCTCCTTAACTTCTGGGTCACTGCTCTGATCTTCATCAGGGTCAGGGCTTACTTTTCGTGTGACTTCATCATCCGAAGTAACAGCATCGAAAGTTGTCCCTAAAGTCGTTTTTAAACTGGAAAAGGCTTCTACATGTGTCGTATGGTCACTCCTCTGTAAAGCTTCAGCATCCTTAGATGAAGGTTTATTTGATGTGTCCTTGTCTATTGCTTGCTCCAGATTAGAATCAGCCGCAACGTCAGAACTCTTTTCAACATCGTAACCGTCTTCGTCCTTTACATACGAAGATGTCGTTTCTAGTACCACCTGAGCTGTTCCACGATCTTCAACAGGTTCAGTTTCTTGTTCTGTATGCGACAAATCTGAATGAACGACCTTCCTCTGAGTGTCTTCTATCTCTCCATCTTTAGCAGCATCCTCACTGAGAGCCAGTCCTTGCTTAATAGCTGACTCAGTTGCATCAGGAACATTTGTCTCTTCAAAAGTAAGCAGTGCAGGCTTTTTTACAACCTCCTCTTCTGATTCACCTGGTGGCTCGACTGAGTCACTGTACTGATCTTCATCTTCATCCTCATCCTCATAGGGGCTTACTTTTTGTGTTTTTTCATCATCAGAGGTAACAGCATCGAAGGTTGTCCCTAAAGTTGTTTTTAATTTGGAAAAGGCTTCTACAGGTGTCGTATGGACACTTTTCTCTAAAACTCCAGCATCTTTAGACGAAGGTTCATCTGGTATGCCCTTGTCTCTGGCTTGCTCCTGATCAGAATCAGCATCAGAACTCTTTTTAACATCGTAATCATCTTCATCCTTTACATCAGAAGATGTTGTTTCCAGTGGCAGCTGAGCAGTTCCAGGATCTCGAACATCACCTTTTTCAACTGTGTGTTCATCTTCATCTTCTGTAATCATGGACTCAGAATCTATAATGTCCTTGCTAGTGTCTTCAGTCTCTCCATCTTCAGCTGTATCCTCACTGGGAGCTCGTTCTCCTGTTTTCTTACTCGGTTCATCGACCTCGTTAGAGAATGAGTTTCTTAACAGTACATCGATGTCATAGCTTTCAAATTTATCCCGTCCAGTGTCAAAGCAGACAAAGTCTGTTTCCTGAGGAAAGATAATAAACAAAATGAGAACTTCAATCTAGTCATGAACCTTAATGAATTTCCTTCCAGCATACAGTCCATATGTAAAAGAAGCTTACATGACATAAGTGATCAGGAAACAGCACACCTACCTCAGCAGGTACTTCTATTTCTTTATCTGTATATACATGATTTATTTTCAGAAGTTCCTTTGGGAAATAGCCGAAGCTGTTACCAACCTACATAAAAGAAAAAAAGGTTCTGTTTGTTAATACTAAGCAACAATAAGATGCATCTGATTAGTTAACTAATTTGTGTAATGTTACAAGGCATCATCTTTTTAATTTAATTTGTTTCATAGTTATCCATGTCTAATTATAATACAAATTAAAGGGCACCTGTTTAGCAAAATTCACTTTTTAATCACTCAATCAGATCTCTATTATGTGTATGCAACCAAAAACATAAGAAATCTTTCCCTCAGTTTTGTCCGTTTTCGTTTAAACAGGCAAATCAGATTCACATGACCTCATACAAGAAGAGCCACTCAGCTGTGCTGTTCTCTGGAGGGGCGTGACTCAGCAAAAGCTCATTTACATAAACAAGTATAAAAATACATGACTGAGGGGTATTTCAGCTGGGGGTTTAACACACTTTTTGGAAGCGGTCTGATACTTGTGAAATCAGTAAAACAGGAAATAAAACAGGAAATCAAATAAGAATGAAACATGACAACTTTTAATAATTTAAATACTTCTATTTTCACCCCCAGTCCTCTCTATCTCTGTCTTTTTCTCCTGCTCTGTCTCTTTCTTCTACAAGAAAGTATCAGAAAAATTGACTTACAAAGTAATAAGCAACTAATTTGTGTGCTTTGTAATGGATACAAATAAAATCCTTGAACCAAACTCTAAAACAGTGCAATAAGCTAATTTTTAAGTGAGTTTTTTACCCTTCAAGTTTCAGTAGCAACAACCTGGCAACTTATTTTGCAGGGTACAGTTAATTTGCTATGAAATGAGATGATGTTTTTTTTAAATCCAAGTTGATAGCTTCAACAGTTTCTGAATTATGCCTGATATACATGAAACAATACATAAATAAATCTGAGCACCTTTTCTTGGTCTTGTCAAAAAAAAAAAACAAGCGATCACAGAATGAACCAGTGATAAATGATTAACAATCATACTCACGCTTCCAGCCCAGACATCTGACCTCTGTCCTGAGAGTTTATAGTACACGTATATCGTCTCTCCTTTTTTAAAGGACAGAAAACGGCAGTCTGGACCGGTGAAATCCAACGAGGCTTTCCCTCGACACAAAAGCACTGAGAAAAGAGAAGAAAGAAAGAAAGAAAGAAAGAACAACTTAGATGAAATTCACTTCCATGTCTATAACTGGTAAGCCTTCTTGAAGTTTTCAAAGTATTTTGAATTCAGAATCTAATTACATCAGTGAGGTTTTTAATCTATTTTTTGGTGTATTTTTAGATATCGGTCTGCACAGAAATATAAAGTCTAATGTTTCTAATAAACTTGTTCAACATATTACATAACATAATGAGCTTACACAGGGACCTGATGCATGTGATCTAAATAAGCTGATATATTACTTTTACATTAATAAATTATCATGGTAACAGGCTATACATTTTCCCACAGCAGGAACTAAATATACTATAGTTGTACATGAATAACTTAAGTCAAACAGGTTCAACCCATAACTGCCAATTCTGCTCATAATATGTTACATTGGTCTTCTTTTTCTTTGAAGTCGCTTGAAAAAAATTACAGGTCATGTTTGTTTGTTTTTTAAAAATATGGTTGCTTGATAGAGAAATCTGACAAGCTACATATTTTTTTTTACATTTATGATCTCATTCTCTCCAAATTAATTTCTTGACACAGTCTTTACACAGTCCCACACTAATCACCACTGTAACACCCTGCCACAGACCCTCATGTGGACCTGCACAGAGATTCTAAAGATCCTGCTCCCCAGAACTGTTATGGGTTTGCAGCCCCGCCCTCCTTTCCCCCGCAGGAGAAAAATCATGTCATTCAAGCTCGATCTCCTCATATTTCTTAAGAATGCCGGGAAAAAGAAGTCCAAATATGAGAGAAATATAAGAAAGATAGGAAAAAGAAAAACTTTTTTTAAGTATATGTTTTCATAATGTAGGCTTGTAATACATTATTGCTGGTGGCAAAAACAAGCAAATGATCCTCGCATACTAAAATTAGTTTACATGGTTTTGTTACCTACTCCTGCCCTGACCTTTTTCCATCTCACGTTTGATTGTTTGTGATAGATGAGTGTACCCGGACTTCCACAGGAAAAAAAAATTGTTGCAATTAATTTTTTTTTATATATATTTTAATGAATAAATAAATAAAACAAGTACCAGTCAAAAGTTTGGACACACCTTCTAACTTAGTGTTTTATTTTCTACATTCTAGAACAGTACTTTAGATTTCAACGCTACGAATTAACACATGAAATTATGTAATTAAGTAACAACAACAACAAGAAGTCAGGTGTTTTTTTTTTGAGACATGAAGGTCAGCTGTTTTGAAATAATTCTAAGCAAAAACAGTATTTCTGCAAAAGTTTTTTTTCCAAGCACATGATGAAACTTGGCTTTCATGAAGATCATCCCAGGAAAGCAAGAACAAGAATTTACCTCTGCTGCAGAGGAGAACTTCATTTAGATTTACCAGCTTTAAAATTAGATCAGATTAGAGCCATTATGAAGGCTTTAGAGAGCATCTCAATGTTAACTGTTCAAGGGAGATTTTTGTGTATTTGGGGGGCCTTCAGTATTGTTTTACACTGTAGAAAAAAAATACAAATCAGGAAAGACCATGAAATTACACAGGATATATCGAATATGTAGTTAAAATGTTAATGTTAACTTTGTTGTCTTAATAATATTGGGCTCGTTCCGGGTGTGTTTATGTGTTGGCACCCCATGGTCCGTCATAATAAACCAGTTCTCTATTTAATTAAGGCTGAGTTAGCTAGCTAGGCTAAGCGGCTAAACTGTAAACACAACACAATACTGCACCCATGCTTGGTTTTCCTAGACTATTATTATTTTGACAAAGGAAATAAACACTCTTGAGTGTTTCAAGATGCTCCAGCACTTAATGGTTAATCAGAAAGTTATAAATAAATGCGCGAGGTTGTGTCAGGTTAGCTGCTCGTCCGTATCTACTTACTGCTACATTCCTCATCGGCGCATCGCTTAAAGTCAGAGAACCGCCGGTCTGACCAGGTTCCCCAACAACATGTGCAGATAAACAAGAGAAAAAGATTAAAACGTGAACTGGCGCTCGTCATTCTGCCGCGTTAGGTTAGAAAACCCTGCCTGAGCGTGCGGCAGAAAACACATACACACGCGTACACACACACATAAGCCGACACGTCAGCATATCCGCGAGGCTGAGAGGAGAGAACATCCTGGAGTCATGTTACACTCCTTCAGGAGAAGAATTAAAGGGACAGCTTCTCAAACCAAAGACCCGAAGTGACCAAAAGTATACGGACACCCCAGCATCACACCAATGGCATGTTATTCAGTCACAGAAATGTACTGTATGCCCTTAAAAAAAGGACAAATCTGATGCACCTGGGGATGAGCGACACCACTGGTTTTCCCAATCCTGTAAAACACCCCTAAACCTTCATCTGAATCCATCTGGACCTATATAAAACCTCATTCACTCATCGTCTACACTGCTTTATCCCATACACAGGGCTGCAGGGGAGTCTATCCCAGGAGACCTAGGGCCAAAGGTGGGATGCCAATCTTTGCTGGGCACACACACACACATACACTAACACACTCATTTACACACTACAGGCAAATTGGAAATGCCATTTAGCTTAGTCTGCATGTCTTCAGAATGTTGGAGTACACAGAGGAAACCCACCGAGTACAGAGAGAACATGCAAACTATATACACAGAAACTTTGAGGCAGGAATCGAACCCAAACCCTAGAGGTGCAAGGCGATAGTGCTAACCACTAAGCCACCGTGCCACCCATATGTGAACTCATAAAGAGGTGATTTCTATAGTAGAAATTGAAAATAAGAAAGTGTTGAGGCTTTTTTGAAAACCTTTCAAATATTATACAAATCTTAATAAAACATTGATTGAATCAGATTCGAGAACATGCAACAGGTCATCATTTATGTCAGTATCCTTTCAGGAGATGTTCTTCACTGTGTGACTGATGTAAGCATATTTTAATCAACATATATTTATGCAAGTTGAAATATAAAAAGAATTATAAATGTACCATTATAAGAA
>JAOTRS010138452.1:0-12858 GCA_028565755.1 Dinotopterus cunningtoni | reverse complement strand
GCAGCATTCATCAAAGAAAACCACAAGCAGTGGGACCAATGGCTTCCAGAGTTCCGGTTTGCTATCAACACAGCCTGGCAGGAAAGCACTGGTTATACCCCAGCAGAGATAGCATTGGGACGCAAGCTAAACGGACCACTGGAGCGAATGCTGCATCGAACCATCCCAACTGATCATCCTGCCTATTCCACAGTGGAGCGTCAGGAAGCCCTGTTCCAGGTCATCCGGAGCAACGTAGCCCAGGCCCAGGAGTGCCAAGGAAAGTACTACAACCTCAGATCGTGGGCTGTCACATACAATGAGGGCGACCTTGTCTGGGTCCGTGCTTTTCCTCAGTCTCGGGCAGAGGACTCTCACATGGCCAAGCTAGCTCCAAAATGGAGGGGACCTGCCAAAATTACAAAGGTCCTTACCAGGGTTAACTACCGGGTGGAACTGGTTAGTTAAGCAGGACCATTCACGGTCCACGTGGCTAACTTAAAGCCCTTTTACAGTGAAGTCACGCCTTCTTCCGAGGGGGAGGGGGTGTAACAGGCGGTTGCCTAGTTACGGGCTCCCGGCCAGCAGGGGCGCTGTGGCCGCTAATACCACAATTCCAATAAAAGAGGAAGAGAGGCTGAGCTAGGTAACAGCAGCCATATCACAGCCCAGGACCAAATGCTAATGCTAAAGGCTGAAAGCCAAGGTTTTTGAAAACCCGAATGCGGGATATGCTTGTCCAGTGTGCATGTGAGTACATGGGTTAAAATGTGTATTTATGTGTAGCCCGCTGAGGCATTTATGTCAAATTCGTATGTACTTATTGTGTAAGTATGGCATCCCTCCTGCTGTGGCTATGCATGGTTTTTTTGTTTGTTTGTTGTGTGTGTTCTCCTGGGTGTTGAGGCGTGTCTCTGTGTTCCCCCCGGGAAACCACGCTAGCGGCCAAGTGCACGCAGGATCGCTTCCTCGGTGACCACCGTGCCGCCATCAAAGGGGACGTCGCTTGCGGAGGACATCGTGCGTGGAGCAGGACGTTCACTGGTTACATTATTTTACATTCATGGACTTTTGTTGAGAGAGAAAGAGACTCTGAATCTTAACCAGGTTACATAGACTCTATATTCTGAGTGAATGTGGTGTAAGTGGCCGGCGAGTGGGTGGCATTTTGTACAGCACTATATTAAATGTAAATGCACTTTGAATTTATATTGATATCTCTGGTGGTCCTTATTCGCTCCCTGATTTCTGCTAATGGCTAGCTTTTGTTTTAATATTAATAGTAGCGAGTTTGTTACAGTCCCTACGTTGACCAGAGGCAAATAAACTGTACCACGGACGACTCTGACAAGCGCTGGCAACCCGGATACCGGAGGCTCAAACAAAATGGTCCCCTCTGCATACTGTTCAGAACATGTGGCTGATACAAGCTTTAACATCCCACCTGGAATACGACACGACTTACGACCCTGCAATCTGACCTTTCCCGTGCGTACTACTGAGGACTGATCCTCTGCTAGATGGCAGTGTTGTAACGCCTGTAAAACAAATTTTGGGGCCTGCACTAAAGAGGGACAATCAAACAAACCAGGGCCATACTGACCAAAAAGCTCCTGGTAGCATCGACTAAGAACATTCATCCCCAGCACCCCGGGAATTCCAGTACTGATGCCCCCAGGAGGATCCCTGACCACCAAAATCCCACACTTGGGAATCAATCGATTACACGTCTCAATATCCAACTCCATGTAGCCAATGTAAGGAATTGACAACCCATTGGCTGCACGGAGCTGGAGCCAGTGGCATGACTTTAACCGATCTACACCCCATGACTGAAATGCATTTGGAAGCAACTTTCGGTAATGGTAGACACCATGGACCCAGTGTCAACCAAACAAGGCACTTGAACATCACCAATGCGGACAAGAAAATGTGGACAAGATGACATTAAATGAGATAAAGCAATACCCGAGCCGTTCTCCTCCCCAACCGCGCTTTGGCTCTGTAACGCGGTGGGGACTAGTTTCCCAAGTGCACCAGTGAGTCAGACTGTGCACTAGTGGTTCGCGTCGTAGCAGTTAACGAAAAACGAGTAGGTACACACTCCCCATCGCACTCCCTAGTGAAGTGACCTGGTTTCTGACATCTTCGGCACACAATCTGGTTACGACGAGGAGAGTAGCTATGGGGCTGAGAGGTCTGTAAACGGGCGATACTTTAATTTAACTTACTTATCTGTTCCTGCTGCAACCGCAACATTTCTTTAACCTCGCCCAACTCAGACTCTTGAGAAGACCGCACAGAGTTCCCACAAGGCTCACCCCGCACCCCATACTGAATGGAAGTGAATGACTGCGACCCCTCGAACTCCCTGGCATACCCTCCCGTTCCCATCGTAGTGCTTCACCCCGTACATCTAACAGGGTCAGGGCGGGTTGACCTCGTACCAGCTGTTTAAGTTCTCGCCGAAGGGCATTGTCATTGATGTGCTCAATAAACTGGTCACGCAACAAAACTTGAAAATTTGGCATGGCATAAGGTGACTTTTGCTTTACCTGCAAAAAGCCTCCTGCAAAGAAACATATGACTGTGAGCAACCATACAACTCTTTCAGCACAGAAATGATTTTTACCGGATCATTACGTTCATCAACTGGGCGGTAACGAATCTCCTCTCTTGCTTCTCTCTCCAAATGGTCAAAAAGAAAGAAAGCCTTATCAGATGCTGACATATGACGGGCCTGCATACAAGCCTGGGCTTCCTTGATCCACTCCTCAACGTCATGACCAGACCTGCCACTAAATTTTGGACACTTTCAATCTCGTGGTACGAAAACATACCTCTCTGGCAGGACAGCACACTCCCTACTTGACTGAGACGTGGAGAGAGAAGGCCCACCGGGACAGGAGACGGCCCACTAGGACCCAGATGAGCAGATGATTGCTCTTGCCGTAACCATTCGTTATCTGCTCCTAACTGAGCTACCATCTCCCTTAAGTTGCGCAATTCTTCCTCCATACTTGTAGCACAAACCTTACTCACCGGACGCCGCTGCTGTCTCTCCTCCGGTTCAATGTTTCACCATAAATCAATCCTAAAGCAAAAACACCAAACAAAACACAAAGAGAAAACAAAACAACCAACCAAGGTTAAGTACACAGAGCAACCCAAATACATATGTACCCGCGTCTCTCTGATCAAGAAAAGCCAATCCTTCCGATTACGCCACGAATGTGGCAACGCTGAGGGAGGGGAGTGAATATAAAGTATTTTGAAACCGATTACGCCACCCCGAGGTTAACCGGGGAAATAACCCAATTAAGGAACACAGGTTCGTTAGGCTAAGTGAAACAGAGAGACGGGTGTACAAATGTACAAAACTTTATTTTAGTTCACAATAAAATGAATTAAAACACTCAATAGCATGCAATGCTATGTATCAAAATCACCCTCATGCACACTAGGGGTCGAAACAGGGCACTCTGTCTACTCACACTAAAACTGTAACATAAAATAAGAAATAGAATAAAACAATACCTACAAAAAGAAAACAAACAAGAATTTCAGACACAGGCTTCCCAGTGGCAGGGGCAGGCTAAACGAGGTACAAACCCTCAGGTGCAAGTCACACGCATCCACACACACTCACACAAAGTGAAACGGGAATACAATCAGCACTGCACTCCACACCGGAGAGCACAGGAGAAACACAGGAGAAACAGCAGAGAAACACCAGAGAAGAAAACAGCAGTGCCGTCATCAGTCAATGTGGAGGGCAAATACTTCCACCATCAAGCGACTCACCGGCACCGCGTCAGACACCCGTAGCTCACAGGACGAATCGTTGCACCACGCGAGTTGTAGCGCTGCTCACAGCTCACAACAAACCATGCAGGATAACGCATGCGCAGAGAAGGCTCCACGGCCGACGACGAGTGGACAGTCTGACTCAACCAGATATCAGTTAGCCATTGCGCACACTTCTGTCCATGCGTAAGGGCGGTCCTAGTCGTGACGTATACCAGGTAAGATAAAATCCAGCCTTAAGTACTATCGGGAACCATTCTGATAGGCTATCATGGGTGACAAATTACCTACCTTTGAGCCACTGAGAAGACCCCATCGCCCACCTTGCCACATATGCAAAGATTTATTTGAGTATGCTGTAGTTTTTGTCCCAGAAGTAAATACTAATATGTTAAAATACTACTAGAAAATCAAGACACATGAAAGCTGTTTATCTTATGCGGCATTTTTTATGACAAAAAGTAAAAAAGTTAAAGACCACACTAAGAGGCCCAACTGTTCCAGGTTGACAATGCTCCTGTGCACAAAGCTAGCTCCATAAAGGACATACAGTAGGTTGCCAGTGCTGATGACTCTGCTTTCAGACATTTTAGACCTAACTAGAATTTCTGAAACAACAGATAACACTACAGATAACCAGAGTTACTTTAGACTTCGATTTTCACGATTTAAAGTCTTAATACAATACAGAAATTTTTCTATAACATTAATATCACAGTGACATCAACCCATAGCCACCACAACATTTTAACAACTGCTGATGCGATGTTCAGATTGAGTTCAGTTACAGTATAATGATAAGCTTGGCTCTGGTTGCTTCTGATGATTTTCTCTTCATTGTCAATTGTTTTAAATCCAAACAGTGTCAATTGTCCAGTATTTCATTCGCAAGCTGTAATTCATTTATTTTGTCCAATTGGGTCTTGATATGGGCGAGAATATCAATTTATTATCAATTAACCTTTCCTGTCATATTTTTACTGTATTTTGCCTACATATTTAAGGATTTCTTTCTTTGGACCAGTCTTTGGGCCAGAATGATAAGCATAAATACAAAAAAAAATTGCAAGAAAGTCTGTGATCGAAGCAAAACAGATTTCATGGATTTGCTTAATTTGCACAGATTCTCTCACTCACAGTCTTTACCGCTTTATCCTGTATTCAGAGTCGCAGGGGGTCTGAAGCCTATCCCAGGAGACTTAGGGTACAGGGTGGGGTACACCCTGGAAAGGATGCCAGTCCATCGCAGGGCACACACATACACTATGGGCAATTAACCTAACCTACAGTACATGTCTTTGAAATGGGAGGAAACTAGAGTATATGGACGAAACCCACCAAGCATGGGGAGAACATACAAACTCCATGCATACAGAGACAGGAATCGAGCCTGGACAGAAATCGGATCCAGACCCTGGAGGTGCAAGGCGACAGTGCTAACCACTACAACACTGTGCCACCTCATTTGCTTATATTGCTTTTGAATTGCATGATAAATACTGGCCAAATATACTGTAGGAATTTTTTTTTTAAGTATATAATTTAGAATTATCATGTTGTATAAATCATGTCCTGATGTTTTTTCGTTCTGAAATCTTATGAATGTAAATTTACCCATACTTGTTGGAATATATGTTATGTTTGAATAAAAAAAAAATATATATATGAATTTGTGCCCATGCAAACTTTCATTCTAAAATCTGTGCACTGCAAACTTTTCCAACTCCCAGGTCACTTTACTGTAGATTGTATGTTCTATGTTGTTTAATGTTGAACCTTTTTATAACAAATAAAATAGTTTTTTAGTGTTTTTCTTTCAGTCTTTTTACAGGACATAATAAATGTACTTGAACAGAAGTAGTATTGACAAAATTAAATACTGTTCACAACCTAAAATGCAATTGTCTCTGTTTCTTTCAACTGTACGTGGCAGAGAACTTCAGTCAAACATATGGACTGAGGATACAAAGAGAACGTTGCCGACATTTCATTCCAACCATAACAACTCTTTCTGCATACATTGCCTGTAGTCGTTTAAGTTCCTGCTTAATAATAAATGTCAGTGCAGGAACTGTAAAGCCTTTATCTACAGAGCTCGCAGCTGCTTCAATAAAAAAAGAGGATGATGTGATTCAGGCCACATGGCTAATAAGGTTCTAAAACAACTTTCTTATTTTACCCCAGATGTACCTTGTAACAACCATGCTTAACAATTTTCTGCAATTTCAAAACAATAGTAAATGTAGTATGTATGTATATGTGTTACCATTTGTAATTATCCAGTAAGAAAGTGTTGCCCTAAAGTGCACTTAGTTACAGACAACTAACTACATCAATGTTTCTTTCTACTAAAACTAAATATTGCAGGTTTTTCTTTATTGCAGAGTCTTGAAGATTGGTGCATTTGAGTGGATCCATGAAAATGTATATGCTCATTGTAAGCAATCTGGCAGTGCAAAAGTGATGTCACTCTACAAGAGGCTGTATGGAGGTCAGTCCAGCTCCCAGCTTTAAGTGAGGGGTAGGGTTCATATATGTCCCAATAAAGGGTTTAGAACATGTAAAGTGCTGGCAGGAAAGATATCAAAAACATGTGTGTGAAAAAATACTATTACACATGGTTTCTACAAGATTTCCCCCAGTTTATTACTCAAGACAGAACATAAGTGAAAATCTATTTTTCCTAATAATTTATCATAAACACAGCTCATCTACTATCATTTTATCGCCAAACTTTATTACACAGACAGTTGAAAGTATGTAGCGAATGTAACCCTTGCACAAAAAGAATTAGAGAAAGATCCTGAAAGTGGGAAATTTAGTTCTGCCTAATCGTCCATGTGACTTGCTCTCTGACCAAGTCACATGCCTGTTTATTTCTCCATGTGGCTAGAACCTAGATATTTTGCTTTATCCAATTTTCCAGCTTGCACTGAAAAGGAAGCTCAAAAAGAGAACAAGTTTTAAATCAGAACCATTTCCCACAACAAACAGTCCCATCTGAAAGTACTGGAACATCAAGGACCACGCCATTGTTTTTATGATACACTGAAGACATCTGGGTTTGAGATCATAAGATGACTGAGACAACAGATCAGAATTTCCTAACAACAGGGCACCTTTTATGGCATGCCACCCAACGTTTAGGTGAGCAAAAGTATTGAAACCGATATGAGTTATAGAAAATGAAAGTGAATTGCACATAATATTTGGCTGCATATTTTTAGCTTACAATAACTGCTGTAATTAAGCTGCATCACTGAACTGTTTCATTCAACTTTTATGATGCTTTTCCTGGCCTGTAGCACAGCTTCTTCAGTTGTTTGTCTTGGCCGCTTCCTTCCTTTAGTTTCTCCTTTAGAACATGAAATAAACTCTGTTTTGTTGACAGTGTATTTCACGGCAGTGGCTTGATGAAGCTCATCAACGAAGATTAGTGAGCCTGTTTTAGCAGCAGGCATGTAAGCCCAAGCCATGACCTTCACCATATGTTTTAAATCATGAGCAGATCCTTTCATTCTCTGCACTTTGGCATTTCCCCTTACTTTAGCAGAGGGTTGGACTCGGTTTACTCTGGCCTTTTTTCCCCAACAGATAAGAGTGGATAGTGATACCTTCACTCCTGTTAATATCAGTTTAATATCAAAATATCAGTTTAATATTTTTTTATTAGTCATGACGAGCTATTGTTTTCTTTGGACAACCTGACCGATGTCTGGTTGTTAGTACATCTGTCTTATTTTGCATCAATACATATGCAGTTGTTGGTTAATGCCACACTTTTGGTAAACCCATTGAATTAAAGCAGAAAGTCTTGACGACACTCACATCTTGTGTGTTTAATTACAAATTCAATGTGGTCATGTACAGCGGCCAAATACCAAAAAAAAAAAAAAAATGCCTAAAGGCAAGCCACTCCTGATTGAAAGGCATATGACAGAACTTTTAATTATTTGAGAACTCCAAGCATTACATCTGGCAGAAATACATACCTACTGTGAAGCCAAATGAGAGACTAGTCAGAACTAAGGGTAGAGTTAATGCAGCCTAACTTCACCTTTCAGCCTGATGATGCCCTGAAGCATGATGCCATGTCGGTGCTGGAATGGTTTCAGTTTCTTTGCTTTGGGTGGGCCACTCAAGGACACATATATCTCACTGGATTTCAGGCTGTATAAACAGTTTTCTGTGCCAACATTGCTAACACACACAACACCAATAAACTTGTGAAAGAAATGGCACCATTAAAATAGTTACTTTATAGATATTTTAACGTTTATACACAAGGGCCTGACTGCATTCCACACAGACTGGCAGCTTTTCCAAGTTCATGCCACAAACACTGCAGAAACACCCCACTCCAGAGTTTGTCCAAAGCAATTTTGGTTCGCTAAAAATGTTTGATCTGTCTATTTGATAAATTTCTGTCACTGTTTTAGATGTTTACAGTTAATGGTTTGGCGTAACCATATTATTTGCTACTGACAGATGTGTATCCTATAGCGATACTCACCCTCATCCTGGTAATTAGGACAAAACCACTTATTTCTCCCAAGCACATTGTTTTTATAAACACTAAAGCATGCCGTTTTACCACTCTCGCTGAATTAGAGCATTCAGAGAGATTTTTAGCCAGCAACGCATTACTAATCCAGTTTTGAGGTTACGTGTCTATGGCAGAACCCGAATACCATGCAAGCCAAAATTTAATGCCTTTTGTTCTGTTCCATGAAAATGAAGGATTGAATTTTTTTCCACTGCATTTAAATTCAGCAAATGACAGGAAATTGTAAGTTCAATTCTCTCTGAGTATTTGGACAAATTTCATATCTGGGTTCATATTGAATTACAAAAAATAAATACAACAAAATATATAAACTCAAAACACAAAAACAACAGAGAACTAAGAGACAAGCCCTTAAGGAAGACAGAATGTCAAGCCAATAAAGATATAAACCGCTAAGCTTTAATAGATTTAATAAAACTCAAAACATATGAAGCAATCAAAACAGGAAATGAGACACAGAAAAAGAAAATTCTAAAATTAAGTGCATAATTGCACTCTGGTGGTGTGGTGGGCAATCGTTTATCGTAGTGTGACAGACATCTGTGATTTTGTTTCAGCACTAATTGCTCTGTGGTTGCTGCTTGAATAGTGCTCTAAAAGTGCCATAATCTATTTTTTTTCCATAGTTTGACAAATAACCTGGATTACACATAGAATATAACGCCACAAAACACATGGGGTTAAGTCATAGTCTTGGAAAAATTTACAAAGGATCTGAAAAAATCTCTTTCGGTCATTTTGTAGTCATTATGACAAACCAAGTGTTTCTGTTCCAGCATTAACCAGCTACATTATGTGGATTATCCTTGGATAATTTTCTTTGAGGTAAGTTGTAAAATAGTAATTGTACTATAGTAGTTGCGCCACTCTGGGAAGCTTTATCTGAGTCACAGGCACCACTTATATCTGGAAGCAAATCAAGATTGCCCATACTAAGTCTTTCAATCACATAACTCATTCAAAAGGTGGCCAAATCACACACTTCAAATGGGAGATGGTATTTGAGATTGCTTAGTTAAAAACAATGTTAAAGCCGAAGTCACATGCAGGGAAATCTTGAGCCTGCTGATACAGTCCTTAGTATAGCAGGAACAGTTATTTTATGATTTCCTTATGACTTCATCCTGCTTAGCCATTCTACTAGAATACTAAGTTATTACCCTGAAGAAAGTGAGCCCACTGTTGTTAAGCCATGGGCTCCAAAGACATACTGTATTGATAGCTGATGTGGGACATTACCAAGTTACTATAAACTGACAGCCAAACCCAATGCTTTCCAACATCAACATTATCTGGAAGCAATGCACAGTTTGCATTTACCAGGCTACAGATAGGCTCCAAACAGTCTCTACATCAGCGTTGGAACTGGGCATAAGGCTCTACTGTGCTTCACTTGAGCTCAAAGTGCATGCATAAAACAGCTTGGCTTGGCTGTTTAGTAGCAGTTTTGTCACTAATGGCCAATGGTGTTTATCAGGCCTATGTGGCCTAAACACCAAATTGCTGTCATCAGAATGACTTCTTATGACACTTCCCCATGCAATACACACATAGCCATATTAAACTAAATGTGGTAACATGGCAAACATAGAAGGCTAGAACAACACAGAGACACCTCTTGGCAGTCAGACCCCTAAAATGACACACAAGTTAGTTTTAATTGCATTCCAGATGAGGAGTACAAGGGTCAATCAAGTCAGTGTAAGCAAATGAATTGGCCAGATGGCATCCATAAGTCGCCACAATTTGGCCTGATGCTGACATAAACTCCTACAGCCTCATACAAGCCCTAAAACAGACAAGTATCAAAACACTCTGACTTTTGACAGTAATTATGGCACTACTAATATTAAGCATGGGCATAACTCCGATGGACAACCCCCAGTCCACACATCTATGAAGGTCTAGGATGCCTAGGATCAAAAATGTTTTTAGGACCGTCTGTAAAAGCCAAGGGCTACAATGATAAATCTGCAGAAATATAAACTGCAGCATTCTGCTATCAGCCCAGCTGTTGGGATTTTGGGCCCAGGCCGAATTCCTCCACCATCAAAATATCATCTGCCCCCAGAAAATGTATTTTCTTATTGGCAAGTGTGGATGCTCCCAAAAGGAAAATGATCCTCATTTCTGTTAAACGGAATCATATCAGCAGTACTGCATATTGCACACTTGCTCTTATGTTCTCATCGCTCTAGAACACAGCTGCCTTTTCAATAACAACCATGTCAATTTAACGTCCTCCCCAATGCCTTTTTTCCAGTGCAGAGGGTGTAGACAAACAGTCTTGCCCTCTCTGGGGACCAGAGGTCTAGGAGTACAACCAATTTCAGATAAGCTCACCACCAAGGAGCAGATTTTCTGTGAAGTGTCCACATCCATAATGCACAGTTCAGCACACACTGTCACACTGATGCGTTCGAGAACAGGCAGCACAATTATCCATCCTTTCTAGTTTGGAGAGGTCAGTATTGGAGCATGGCTGGCTGCAGCAGTAACACCCTGAAAGTACAATTGAAAATATTATTGAGAATTTGACAATCGACTAGAACTATCACAATGTTTATAGCATTGATTTGTAATTATTGACATGAAATGTAATAACCTTACATTGGAACAGTATAATCTAGAGCAAAGTCTAATTTTTTTTACATCTTAATTTTTTTTTTATTGTTATTAATTGCAGTATAAAATCATGAATTTATACTTTACTTTTCCTGGTAATGCTGATTACTGTGTATGATTGTCTCCATACAGTTTGTTCATCCTTTAGCAAAGATTTCAGACACTCAAAAGGCTCTGGAAGACAACCCTAAAAGGAGGAACTCAACTTTTTTAACTTATTAAAATAATGTATAAATTTTTTACATAGTATAAACATTAATTTTAGCATTAAGGTAATATTTTTAAGTAAGTGACTTGAAAACCTTTTCATATAAACAGACACCGAAAAACCTGTTTTCATATGAACATTGATGGCATTTTTCCGCTTTTATGAAATTCCTATGCTGAAGTAGTTTCAACCAAAACTTCTGAATATTCTAGAGCTTTCTATGGGTTTTTGTTTCATGATCTGTTTGATATGATATTAGATATATACTAATACACTGTGAGAATACACATCTGAGGAAACTGGTTTGGATGTGCACATCTGCACCTCCTCTTGGCTGTCAGTAGCATGAAATGTATAATGCCCCTTCAACAAGAATGAACTGTGGAGAATATTAATAAAACAATACCGTAAATACAAAGGCAAACTGAAAAAACTATATTTTTGTAGAAATATATTGAAGGGTGCTGATTGGCTCAATTAAAAAAGAACACTAAACTGTTAATTTAATTAAAATCCAAAATATGTTTTACATAGGGGTTAAATGAAAAGATGGGTTTTGTGCCAAAATATACAGTACTGAAATTAAAAGATGAACAGTATCACTGTGAGGGTTCACCACTAGAGGGCACTGTGCCCTTAGTCTTTGTTTGTGTAGTTTTTGTTTGTAGACTCAGTTTCCCAGAAGGCACCTCAGTCAGGTGATGCGGGTGCTCACCTGAACTGAGGTAGCTCATTAGACCTCTTATAAATAGCCGTTTGTTCTGGGAAACTGGGTCGAGCATTGTTTACTGTCAGTATTATGTGGGCTCTTGTCTTGTCTTGTCTTGTCTTATTTGGTTTAAGTTTTGTTATGTAGCATTTGTACATGTAAGAAGGCTCTAGTTTTTTTGGTTATGTTCATGTTCCTTCTGTTTCTGTGTTTGTGGAGCTGATTCTATTTCGTGAAGTGTTGTGTTTGTCTCAAGGTCTACATAAGTACTGTTTGGTGTGTCTCTAGTGTTTGTACAGTATAGCCCGGTATGCTTAGCTTCCCTGTATGTTTAGCCATGTGAGCTCTTAGCCGCTAGCAGGTTTAGCCTCCAGCAGGCTTGGCCTCTAGTCGGATTAGCCGCTGGTGGCTTTAGCCTCTAGTCGGTTTAGCCTCTAGTATGGATTAGCCTCATGTGTGCTTAGCCTTTCGTGTGTTCGTTCTCCCCAAGTAGGTTCAGTTACTAACAGGTTTAGATACTAACCCTAGTAGTTACTAACCCGTTAGTCCATCATCCATGTCTTCCATAACCAGAGTAGCTACTAACCCCACTAACTACTAACCCGTCCTGTCTCTAGTCCTGTCTCTAGTCTCTAGTCTCGTCCTGTCTCTAGTTTGTCTTTGTTTTGAGTCTGCTCCATGTTTAGTTTGTTGGTCACGCTCTTAGCCTCTTGCCTCGCTCTTAGCCTCTTGCCTCGCTCTTAGCCTCTTGTCTCGCTCTTAGCCTCTTGTTAAGCCTAAAAGCCTTGTGTTAAGCCTTGTTAAGCAAAAGAGCCTATGCTAAGTTAAGAGTCTATGTTAAGCTCTAGATCTTGTGTTTGTTGTTTGAGTCCTTGGTTTGTTTCTTTGTTTCTTTGTTTGTTTGTTTGTTTAGTTTCTTTATTCTATGTCTTGTTTAGTTATGTTTATTGTTAATAAAAGACT
>JAOTRS010138323.1:0-12874 GCA_028565755.1 Dinotopterus cunningtoni | reverse complement strand
GGGATTTTAGAGGGCAACTCAAAACTTGTCCAAGCTTTTAAATGTTTAAATGTTAAAAAGGAGCACAGATCCCATGTTACTGGAGAATTTATATAAAAGTTTTTTTTTTTTTATGTCGGAAGGTCTCATAGACTTGATGCATGGAGGGAAAGATTTAATAATATAAATAAATAAATAAATAAATAAATAAGAGGCAGCTGCTAATGCAGATCATTGAAGGATCCTTGATGCTTTTTATTTAAGTAAATTAACAAAAAAAAATGCTTCACACCAGAGACCAGAAACCACTGACTTGGGAAAGTGTGTGTTTTGTTAAATGCATTAATTAGAACATGATAAATACACTCTTTGGATTTTGATCCAAATGTGGATTTTAGAATTTGGTCACTGTGCATCTGTTTGTATATTTATAACCCAAATTCCATAAAAAAAGTTGGGCAGAATGAAAACTTTTTTTCATATTTCAATTTTTTGATAAATTGAACTGCAAAAAAAAGTTGGGACAGTTTATCAGTGTGTAACATTAGCATTTCTATTAATAACACTTTTCAAGCATTTGGTCGATGACGACACCGTTTGGTCAAGTTTAGCTAGCGGGAGTTTCCTCCATTCTCCCATTATTCACCTACGCAATTATAAGGGTCTTGCCATATTTTGCGCTCCATAATGCACCACACATTTTTTATTGGATCACGCAGGTCAGTATACTACTCATACTCTCTGTTTAGCAGCCATTTCATTACTTGAAATGTCGACTTGTTGAACCACAGAACACATTTTCAGTGTGCCACTTTCCAGATAAGAAGCCTTTGATGTACAGCTTACTTAAGGCTTAAGTTGCATTTGTAAATGCAGAGACAAATGTTAATGTTGAACCCAAACTAAAGTGTTTTTAAGACAGTGATGTCAGAGGGTTTGGAGCTCATACATAATCAGAAATGGTTTTCGGCCCAACCCTAGTGAAGTGAGATTTGACAGGTTTTCTTGAATTTTTTGATGATATTGGGTACTAACATTCATGAATGTTATCTTGTAAGTACTGGATAATGTGCTGGTGTATCTGTTGAAGTCTTGCTCCATCCTCGCTCTATAAAGACCAGGCTTTTTTTTGAATCTCCTTGTATACTGTAATATAATTGGTTCAGGTAAAGCAAGTATCTAACTGGCTCCTGTTCAAAATGTACTATGATAACCATTGATTTTAAATCTAGCTGTACATTTTCATATAGAAGGCAAATTAAGTTATTTATTTATTTATTTATTTATTCATTGCTACTACTGCTACAACTACTACTGGGGGCAGTGTTGGCTCAGGCGGTTGAGGCTCTGGGTTGTTGATCAGAGATCAAGGTTGGGGATTTGTGCACTGTCACTGCCGGATGGCCATTGTTGGGCCTCTTGGCCAAATCCCTCAAACCTGGTTTGTTTATTTAGTTAACCAGTTATTTTGCTCCGCCAGCACATATCCTTCAGTGATTAACAGAACAAACTAACCACAACAGTTAGTGTTATTAACAAGGGTGAAAGTAGTTTTAAACTCTTGAAGGACCTGTCTTTATATGACCCACCTTCATTAAACCTCAAAAATAGTGTCTTCGTTGAAAGTTGAACCCTAAATCTATTTTGCACAAAAAAAACAACCGGTCATTCAAAAGGTCACACTAATGCATAAATATTTATTTATTTATTTATTTATTTATTTACCCATTTATCACTTGTAGAGCTAGTAAGTAACAAAAATATTCAACAAAAAAGGCAAATAATAACAGCCTTCAACATTTTTGGCAACATCCGATATGTTCTTTATATAGAACAATAAACAATTCAACTACAAACAACTAGCCTTTTCCCATTTTTAATCATTGCCACCACCCACAAAGTGTATAAACACAACAATACATACAAATAAAATAATACAGTAGAGTACAAAATACAACAGCAACATAAATCAATCAACTCTAATTATCACATGCATGACAGTCTGCAATGTTCCATGAGACAGACACTTTCCCTTTTGTTGAGTGGAGAACAGAACGTGTCACGTGTGACAGCAACAAGATCAGCCTTATAGCTATACAGGACTATACAGGCTATGTACAGTATGTAGGCCTGCAGGTCAGTTTTTTTTAATATGGAGACAGTGAAGGAATGTATGCATCTTATCCCATCTCATCCTTAGTTTCCTTCATGTTTACAGAAATCCTCAGTTCTTATTATCTTCAGGAAGTATGTATAATGTTGAGTTAATGTCCTTGATGGAATATGTGTGCATGGAGTTTGCATGCTCTTCCCATGTTTAGTGGGTTTCCTCCAGGTACTCTGGTTTCCTCTCACAGTCCAAAGACATGTAGGTTAGGCTAATTGTCGTTCCCAAATTGCCCGTAAAGTGCGAATGTTGACCACAGTCGTAAAAATGTAAATAAATACAGTGGTCACCATTGGTCTCCATGGTCCCTAGTTGGACTACAGAGATTCTAGATGGATGGATGGATGTCCTTGGCTTGGGTGAGCGGCTAATTTGTGGCCCCTTGGTCATCCGGTCATGTGTGTTTATCTTTATCTGTGTCTTTGTGGTTTGAGTGGTGTGTAAAATATTTTCTATCCACCTGGTCAAAAAGGATCTTAAGACAAGACCCTGGTGGCATTAACCTTTCGTGATAATATGAAAAAAGGTGATGCTCCGTGTTTTCTAATGTTAGGGTCACTCTAGGAAAAGTAATTACATTCTGTTTTAAGAAAGATCATTCAGTGGTTCTCTCTGCTGTTCAACATAGTAGAAGACAACACAAGGGTTGAACCTGGATGGCAGTAGCATGTCTCGGTCAAAGCACATCTTTGGAATTTGAAGAGAAAGGAGAGTAAAGAACGTCTGGTGCAGCAGACTCAGAGCAATGCAAGAAGGAGTGGACTCATAGTGACCAATCAGGCACCCCGCTTGCCCCAGATTGCCTTGGCTGTGCTTAGACTCTGCAAGACTCTGTGGGCCCACTGGGAGTGACCATGCTATTGCAATAAATGACCTTGTTGTACCTATCCACAGCATCCCAACAACGATAACTTGAGCACAACAGATTGCGGCCGCTTTCCCAGAAATAAAGTAATTACACAACAATTCTTCTCCTTGCGCTAAATTATGTATCTGCTAGAGCCTGGTAGAAAACTTTATAGAAAAGTGGGACATTTTGAAAAGGGTTATTTTTAGATGTGATTACTTTACCTACTGGAAGGATGCCACTTCCCCTTTAGCTCAGCATATGCTAAAATGCTTTCTTTTTGTCTGTACAGTATGCAGTTATGATTCAAGGTATAAATTTTAATACAGCCAATCCCATTACTATCCAGCTAAAAGCCTGTTGAAATAAACACAAGTCCAAACAAATCAATTCACACAATTCCCCAATTCACACAATTACACAGGCTTAATATGGAGACTTTATTTGTTATTAAAATAAACAGGAACTAAATTGTTTTTAGTGAAGTCTCAGGCAAAAAACTGCAACATATTCACTTGACCCAATGGTGTGTAATTTTCATACATCTCAAAAACTGTTTTAATAGCCTTCTCAGCTCTGTATTGGAGTGCTTGCCAGAAACTGGTGGTTTTCCGGCCTCACTTGAGATTTCTGCTGTTAGATAATTAATAAAGAAAAATAATCTGGACCTCCTGCATTCTAATTCATTTCACACAAATACCAAATGTGGACTTTTTAAAATCAAAAATCACTGAAAAGGGTTGTGCTTAAAGAGCTAAACGTCTTTTTACCTCAGCAGTAACCCTCTTTTGTTTAAAGGTGTAATCAGTTCATTATACAGTGCTGAGCAGCATGGTTAATAACCTAAAACTCAGTGGTTGTGAGAACTGCATTTGATTTTTCAGCAGCCTGTGCAGAGAGTAGTTAATGATCTTGGCCACAATGGTGATGAGACCGTTGTATGAGAACTTGTATTACTTGATTCTTTTGTGCCCTTTGACACTACGGACCATGCAATATTAATCAAACGGCTTGAAAAATGTATTGGAATGTCAGAACATGTTCTTAAATGGCTTAATTTGTATTTGATCTAGTAGAGAAATTACTTTTAATTGTTCTAGGTGTGACAATTTCACCAATCTATTACATTTAGGATGGTGTTCCACAGGGGTTTGCCTTGGTTCCCTTATCTTGTCCTCATACAGTAGGTATACACCAATTCACTTTTGATTTGAGTGCTGTTGGTCTATGTGTGTTGAACTTGTTTGGCTTGTTAAGGCTATCCTGGAAGGGTGTGGTGGTCCTTTCTTACTAAAAATAAATAAAACAAAATGTAATTTTTCTCATCTTAATTTGTCACCCTCCTAATTGAGGGGAAAAAAGAACTGGAAGCCAAATCACCATTTTTGTCCATGATGCCTGGCCTAGTTGTAAATAAAGACACATTTAGCATTATATAGAGTAGTGGTGGCTCAGAGGGCTAAGGCACTGAGTTACTGCTCCACCAGGTTGCCATTGTTGGGCCCTTGAGCAAAGCCCTTAACCCTTTCTGCTCCAGGGGATCTGTATCATGGCTGACCCTGCTCTCTGACCCCGGTTATGCTGGGATATGCAAAGAAAAAAACTTCACTGTGCAGTAACGTACAGTATATGTGACAAATAAAGGTTTAAACTTAAAGGACACAGTTATTAGCAAAGCAAAACTAAATACACTTGTTCCATAATTAAATTTAGAAGTTTGGGAAATCAAACAAGGTCTGATTAATCTTTTTTCAAGAGTTCAAAGATTTATGAGAAGACCTCTCTTTTTTATAATACAAATGTATACAATCCTGTAAAGTAGTCTAACGTCAGCAGGTCCAAGTCATCTGATTTATCACCATCTAATATACCCATGCAATGTAGAATGAGTGGATCATTTATTTTCGTATGACCAGTCATATGATCAGTCATAGCATTATGACCAACCGCCTAATTTTGAGCAGGTCCCCCTTCTGCAACCAAATCAACGATATCCTGTGTGTTCTGACACCTTTCTATGGGAACCAGCATTAACCTTTTCAGCAATTTGAGCTATACTCTTCTATTGGATTGGACTACACAGGCCAGCCTGCAGTTTCATCCAACAGACTTCAAATTGCTTAAAACATTAATGCTGGGTCCCAGCACAGAGAGCACACATAGTGCATCACCATTTTAGTTGCAACAGGGGGAGACCTACTCAATATTAGGTCATAGTGTTATGGTTGATCAGTATATATCTGCACATTAATAATTCCCTGTAAAAGATACATCATTTTTTAATTCAAACTATATGACTAATTGAGATTTTATTTACAGCCTATTAAGTCAACTTTATTCACTCTCACTCACTCCCTCTCTTCATCACTTTTCCTGTAAAGACTAATTGGGGGGCCTGGAGCCTATCCTAGAGGACTTGGGGCATGAAGTGGGGAACACCCTGAACTGTTTGCCAATCCATCAAATGGCACAAGCTTTCACACACTCACACTCTACATTCTGTTTGGAAATGCCTGTTAGTCTAATCTGAATGTCTTTGGGCTGTGAGAGGAAACCGGAGCACCTGAAGGAAACCCACCAAGCACAGGGAGAACATGCAAACTTCATGCATGCAGAACCTAAAACGGGAATCACACCCTCAACTCTGAAGGTGGGAGGCACACAGTGCTAACAACTACACCACTGTAAAACTTTTTTTGGTAATTTTTAGACATTCATTTGGGTGGGCATACAGCAGGTAAGTAAAAGCAAAAAAGTGAGAAAAAATATTGCTTTTTTCTCATTTTTGTTTTGACAAGGGGCTTAAACAAACCAGTTAGATTTTTTTCCCTAATGTGACCTCATATAAGAAGAACCCTTTCCCCTGGCTTGTTGCACAGCTCTGCTGTTCTCTGATGGGGCTTGGCTCATTTATACAGGCACTAAAACACAAACACACACTTTTTGACTGAGCTCTGAGACCTGTGTTTCGCTGTTGAAGAAATAGTAAAATATGAGACCTTTAAGTCTTGGAGAAATATAGAGTACTGAAGTCTTTAGGGTGTGATAAAAAAAAAGTCTAAGCCATGTTATGCACGAGGAAATGTGACATATAATGTGGCAGGAAAAATATTGAGTATGAATTAATCCAGTGATGTACAGTATGAATCAGAACACTGAGGCTAATTCATTCACAGTCTTCTCTTACCTGACAGCTTGACCTTTCAGTAAGCTGTTGGCTTTAGGCATCATTTCATTTTTCTCTCATTAGAACTGTCACAAGCCTGCACAATCTTCTCAGTACATCCAGGTCATAACCCCACCCAAGGTTTTCCGTGCTCCCCAGGCTGATTACCTGATTACCTGTCCCTAGATTGGCAACCTACTGGTAGCTTTAAATAGATGCAGAAGAATTTACTCCTGGCTGATGTATCTTACTTGTGTGCCTATTTCCCCTGCTTATTTCCTGTGACTCTCTAATATTTCGTTTCTGTGTTTGACCTTGCCTGTTCTTTGGATTTCATCTCGTGCCTAGCCCTTCGGATTATCCCCCTCTCTTTGGATTACTCTACGTTTAGGACCCCGCTCTGTTTTACAGACTTTGCGCTCTCTTTTCTGGATCAGCTATATTCTACCGGCTTTCTATCCAACCTGTCTCTTACACCATATTCACAATCTCCGGCAATGTGTGTGTTTGTGTTTACGCGTGCTTGTGGGCACTTCCGTGTTTGCGGAACGTGGACAAGAGCGCATCGCCAGCTTGTTGTGTGTCTCACTCTTTGTGGGGTTAACTACCCGAACATCGGACGCTGCGATCGCATTATCTTTACTTATCGCGACCATTGGAAATTTTATCTCACACCCCAAGTTTGCGGTGATTCTGCCCCATCATCAACACCCCTCTGCCCTTTTCACAGGGGATTCCCCCACACGGCCTAGTAATACCCTCTTTCACAAGCACAGCTTTTCTTTTCTGCTCTTGCTGCGCCTGCTAGCTAACCTCCTTTGGCCAATAATAAAGTTTTCAAATAAATAACCTGTCTGCTATTGGGTTCACTCCTGTTCAGTCTGGTTCCTGACAGTATACATCGGCCATGACAAACCCAGTGGACTTGGATCAGTTAAGGCAGGCGCTTTCACAACAGGGGGCTCTACTGGGCTCTCACCAGCAAAGTATCGAGCAGGTCACCCAGACTCTTTCATCTATCACCTCTTCTTGTTGCTGAGGTGGTGACTTTAGTACACATCTTAAGACTAATTAGTAGACATCAAAGACTACTGCATTTAAACTTTATTTAACTTAATCAAATGTAACATGTGTTGATGGAATCACCAGAGTTACAAGGAAGTAGCACACTCTGATCGGCTATAAGAAACACTACCTGCCCAATATTGGGTATAAGTATTGTGTCCCCCTTGTGAGCATCAAAACACCCTTGACCTGTCGAGGCATGGACTCCACAGGACCTCTGAAGGTGTGCTGTGGTAGCTAGCACCAAGCCATCAGTAGCAGTTTCCTGTACGTCCTGTAAGTTGTGAGGTGCGGTCTCTATAGATCAGACTTATTTGTCTCACAGATGTTTATTCAGATTAAGATCTGGGGAATTTGAAGGTCAGGTTATCGCCTTTAAGTTTTTGCCATGTTCCTCAAACCATTCCTGAACAATTTTTTTGCAGGGTGTCAGCGATCACTATCCTGCTGAAAGTGGCCACTGCCATCATAAAACACCATTTCCATGAAGGGGTGGTCAGCAGTAATATTTAGGCATTAAAGTTACATCCATATTAATGGCAGAAACCGAGGTTTCCCAGCTGAACATTACCCAGAGCATCACACTGCCTCTGCCGGCTCACTCTCTTCCCACAGCGCATCCTGGTGCCACCTCTTCTCCAGGTAAGCACCGCACATGCACCTGGATGTCCATGTGATAAAGGAAAATCTTATTCATCAAACCAGGCCACCTTTTTTATTGCCCCATGGCCCAGTTCTGATGCTCATTTTAGGTAGTTTTAGTGATTAAATGAGAGAATCAACATGGGCACACTCTGACCAGTCTGTGACTCTATAGCTAGAATATACTTTTTCAGCGATTTACAGTATGCTACAGCAGTTCTTCTGTACTATTGGACCAGAAGGATCAGCCTATAATTAGCTTTGGACGCCCTTGAATCTGTTGCCCGTTCTCCACTTGTGCTTACTTGGGCCAATTTTTGGTAGGCACTATCCCCTGCATGCTGGGAACACCTCAGCAGACCTGATGTTTTGGAGATGCTCTGACCCAGCACTCTAGCCCTCACAACTTTCCCCTTATCAAAGTCGCTCAGATCCTTGTGCTTGGTTATTTTTTCCTGATTTCAACACATAAACATACAGCACTAAACGTTTACTCACTCACTCATCGTCTGTACGGTTTTATCCTGTATACAAGGTCACGGGGGCCTGGAGCCTATCCAAGGATCTACTTGGACTAGGAGGCACAAGATGGGGTACACCCTGGATGGAGTGCCAATCCATTGCAGGGCACATACTCACACACTCGAACAGGCAATTTGGGAAAGCCAGTTATCCTAATCTGAATGTCTTTGGACTGTGGGAGGAAACCAGAGTACCCGAAGGAATTGGGGGGTTTCCTTCGGGTACTCTGGTTTCCTCCCACAGTCCAGCACGGGGAGAACATGCAAATTCCATGCACACAGACCCTGAGAGCGGGAATTGAACCCTGGTTTACTTGCTACCTGATACTATATCCTACCACTTCATAGGTGTGTCATTGATCAGTGTTATTTACTTTACTTGTTAGTGGTGTTTATGGTTTGGCTGATTGGTGTATATTAGGTAATTTGTAGTCAATAGTAATAATAATAATAATAATAATAATAATAATAATAGCAACCTAGCGACACCTCACACACGTGTTAAACAAGCTTGGGTGTATGCGAGGGGTGATCACGTGCAACTTCAGCAACTACTAGCCAGTCCTCCTTCAATCCCAGTACACACTCCACATCATAAACCCCGGCTCCCTAACCCACAGCCTTACAACAGTGAACCAGGAACCTGCCGCTCCTTCCTGTCGCAATGTTCTCTGTTGTTGTAGCTCCAAACGTCGTCCTTCCCCCATAAATCTCACCGACCGGGCCCGTGAATGAGGAACTGTGGTTTGGGACGCTAATGACCCATGCTGTTCTGCTTTTAAATCGTTCACCAATAAGATGAGGAGGGTGTTTGACTGCTCCCACTCTGGCCGAGAGGCACCCAGACACCTACTAGGACCTGTTCTGCCTACAATTATGCCATTGAGTTCCGGACTCTGGCGGCCTCCGTAAACTGGAACACCAAGTGCTTTATGACTCTTTTTCTCCTGCCACCAGCAGGTCTCCTCAGAGAGACTTCGTCACTTTGTCACCCCAAGTCCTCAAATGGGGTCATAGCTCGCGAATACCGAGAGAGCCAATCAGGATCTTGAGACAGCAATTCGGTGCATGACCTCCAAGGACCCATGCTCCTGGAGCCGAATGCTACCATGGGTAGATTATGCACATAAGCTCTTTCCTAGGTTCATTGGCCCATTCACCATAGTCAAGATCATCAATCCTTGCACAGTCAGACTGCTCTTACTGTCCACTATGCGACGCATCAGCACTTCATTCCATGTCTCCCAGATAAAACCCATAATATCCTGTCCACTAAGTATCCCGTCTCACTCTCTACCGGGTTAACTACCCGAACGTCGGACGCCGAAATCGCATTATCTCTACCTTCGTTCAAGTACACGCGACTGTTGGAAATTTTATCCCACACCCCCACTTCCGGGTTTGCAGTGATTCCACCCCGTCATCGACACGCCTCGTCACAGGGGATTCCCCCACATGGCCTGGTAATACCCTCTTTCACAAGCACAGCTGAACAGTTCAGTTTAGTATGCATTTTTTGCATAAAATATGCAAAAAATGCATTTTTCTTTTATGTTTATATGTTTAAAAAAAAGCCTTGAAAGATTGATATAGTGGGTCCTCAACCTTGATGAAGGAATCTCTTTTCAATTGCTTTAGCATTTTTATGTGCCCTCCTGTCACTCAGTCTTTGGAATTGTTACCACCTACTATACTGTATACAGAACCCTTGTCTACAGGACTGTGAAGCACTGAAAAAAATCATACATCAAAAGGCTGCTGGTCTTGTTCTCATTTCCTTTGTTTTTGTTTCTTTTCTCTCTACTTTTGTGTTGTTGCCAGAAGACAAGGATCTGTCTTGGTGGAGCTTTATTCTGTGCCTAATCTCTGTAAACATGAAGCAACCTTTTTTACTTCTGCTTGGAGGTGGAGCAAATCAGAGCATGCCGATGAATGAAGATCTCTACATTCCCTAAAGGATTAAAATAGTAAACATGTTGTTGCCAGCAAAACCCTGTCCAGGTTATTTAATGTTGCTTCATTGAGGACTCGTAAAAGGCGCATAACAAAACGTCATTCTATCTCATTATATCTTTTATCTATCTCCTCAATCTCGTAACTAAATTTTCAGTGGCATTTCATGTTCCACCCTCCTGCTGAGTTCAAAACAAGCAGATGAAGCCAGATGCACAGAGAGCAAGAAAGAGAGAGCAAGAGAGAGACTACATTTACATCCTGTTAATTAAATGCCCTCAATTTCGAAGTGGTTTCATGAGATATGGGCTGCCTTTAATGCCTCTCCCCTCGCCTTCTCCCACCCACAGAACAAGGGAAATGGTCCTTTTTTGGTTCTATGCGATTGGAAAAGTTCATTCTTTCACTTTTAGCTTAGAAAATGATTCTCCACTCCCTGCAGACTTAATCTGCTGAAACAAAAAAGCTGGGTAATGATTTCTGGAGTACCTTTAAGTCTGAAAAAAGTAAAAAGAAGCACAAAAGGACGGCTAGGACGGCTTTTAAACTCTCCACTAACCTCAAACACTCAATTTTGCAAATACACTTACCGACCAGTTTATTAGGAAAATCTGTGCCACCTGCTTCTTTATGAATTCACCCAATCATTTGCGGGGCAAACCGAATGCATAAAATTACAGATGCAGGTCAACATTTTTCAGATAATGTCCAAAACGAACATCAGAACATAGAGCAAAATGTGATCTCATCTATAAGGCTTCTGTTGCCAAATGAGCTGGGTATTTAAAAATGTGCATAAGTGTGTGTTTGTGGTTTGTGATCAGACATGGGATTGTAATTATGCATGAATTACCCACTCCACATCGTAATTAGACTTAATCTTATATTTCCTCTAAGCAGAGGCGGTTCTAGAGCGTTCACATTACGAGGCTAAAGAGACAAAATCCAATTTTTTTTACCCAAATGTGACACAGATCAGATTTTTTTTTTAGGGCTGTCTGGACCCAAAAACCTATTGTTTTTCAGATTGAATCTGAGTCATTTTCGTCTGTGGTCCTAAATCGGATTCATGTCCAATACGCAGAATAGAGTGCTGATGTCATCAGTCAGCATCAACAGCATGGTGATTTCATAGCAGTGCTAGCAATGGCTGCAAAACAGCTAAAGTGAGATGTCTGTCTTTTTTCCTTCTTTTGGCTCACCATCCTCCAGAGCAAAACCCCAAGGGTATTTTTTGCTATAATCGCATCCATTGTTTAAAATGTATGAGTGGTCCCACAAATATTATGTGTTTTTTAGCCTAGCTTGTGTAAGCCAAGACAAATCAATGCGCACATTAGAGGAAAGACGCGTCTACTTGAAAGTCAGACAAACGTGACTTCTAATTATAAATGTAAAGCATCATGATGTGCAAATCAGATCCAATCAAGAAAAATCGGAATGGAGCAATGTGGCTTGTAATGTGAATGTAGCCTAGAGTGCCGAAATAATAATAATAAAAATTAAAAAAATTATAATAATTTGCCTGTGCACAGACACTCACACGCTCACTCACACTATATTAGCCTAATTTGTATGTCTTTGGACCCTGGAGGTGCAAGGCGACAGTGCTAACCACTAAGCCACCGTTTCGCCCCCATTACATTTTTCTTTTTTCTTCCTAAATCTCCAAGTATGGCAAACTTTTCATTTCCATGTCTGTTGAATTCCAACACAATCACACCTTATTTTGCTTTATGAGCTATTGATGATGGTAGGTAATTTTTTTTTTTTTTCTACCTTTATTTAACCAGGCAAGACAGATTAAGAACAGGTTTCTTATTTACAACTGTGGCCTGGCAAAGGCTGAGCCTTTTAATCACCTGACGCTAATCCTATTTAATGAGGAACAGTAGAAAACCATCGGTATGATCATCACTTTAATCTCAGTGTAACCAGCTGGGTGGCAAAAACAGTGCTAGTTGTAGCTCAAAGGTAATTGGAGTTATAAAAATAACCATTGACCATGGAAGAGGAGTTAAAAAAAATGTTTTGAGTGTGGAAAAAATCCTGTCTTTACTGGTACAGGGATACAGTGAGGGTTAGATGGCTTTGACCTTTTGTATATGTATTTATTTATTAATAATGCCATTACACGCTCTCAATTCTAGGGTCTAGAGTCAAGACTCAAACCATTTAAAATTTTAGGGTTTGTAGACTGGATGTATAGAATTGTTAATGCTTTCAAACAAAACAAACAAATGAAATGCATCTGTCACACTATACCGTACCAGCCATTGTTGAAAAAAAGCCATAAGAAGTCTCGTCTGCAGTTCCACATGGCTTTGTCGCAAACTGCAATCAAGACTTCTTATGGCCTTCTTTCCTCAACAGCTTTCTTCTTGCCACTCGTCCATAAAGACCAGGGCCCGGTCTTCCAATAACGCACACTCTTAGCGCGCTAAGAAGTCTTTTAAAATATATCTTACGTAAAGTGATTACTTTTCTAAGTGTGTTTCCCGAACTGTCCCTTAGGAGTCTTCTTAAGTCGCTGC
>JAOTRS010138316.1:0-12875 GCA_028565755.1 Dinotopterus cunningtoni | reverse complement strand
AACTTTATCTCTCACAGCTTTGGCACAACAGATAAATAATCCTCCATTTGTGTCTGTGATTATGAAATATCAATAATAAATAATAATCAATAATAATAATATAAATAATATATTAGTTTAGTTTTATTTAAAAAAAATCTGAAACTCATACTTTAATCTTGTACCAGGTTACACAGGAAATAGTCACAGCAAATGATATAAAGGAAAAAATTCTATTCTGGGCTTGGTGCACATATAAAACATTTTAATTCACAAAGATTGTTGAAGATCATTAGAGACATTATAACCAATACAACATCATCACCATCATCAGCCTCGTCCTCTACCAATTTTAGTTGCACTTCGGGATATGACGGTAGCACTACTTAACAAACCGCTTAACCAACGCCTTAACCAACAGCGTTCCACACACAGCATGTGTATTTCATGTCTACTGTACACAAATCGCTTCTGTATGTTGTAAGTTTTATAACATTATTTCTCTGCTTCACCACGGTGCTTACACTACAGTATCCCATATCCCATGATTTTATTAAATACAGTATATAACATGGTGTCCTATTTCACAGAAGATATCGCAAATGTTAAGCCAATCCTGGGTGTCTGTGAGCTCACACAAAAGGAAGGAAATGGGTAACTCTGTCCACCAGCTGTGTTATGCCCTACCGTTGTCACCGTCAGTCAGCAACATCACGTGCATCAAAGGAAGCATGTTTTCGTCAACGTCCTCCCTAGTTGGTAGCTGTAGCGAAGGTGTGAGTGCCCTAACATGACAGGTGGGACTTGACCCTGACTAAATTAGGGAGACAATTACAGCAAATAGAGTCTTTTGGTTTGAAAGTATCAATTTTACACACATAAAAGTGTCAACATGACAATCCATATTTGAGCTTGAAATTATTTTAAACACTTTGTCCCTAAACAAAAATAGAATAACAGTGAACACTAAAGCAATGCAACTCAAGACCACACTGGGTCCTGTCAGCCAAGAACAGGAATCTGAGCATACTATGGACACAGGATCACCCAGATTTGAAAAAGATGAATGTTTTTCTAGTCTTTAACTGTCCCATTTTAGTGAACTCACTGTAGACGAAGATTCATGTTCAGGGCTGACAGAGGAAGAGCAGAAGTGGAACCTGATGTGGTTTTCTGTCAGTGTAGCCCATCCACCTTAAGGTTGATGTTTTGTGTGTTCTGAGATGCTTCTTTGCACTTTTACTCAGTGATTATTTGTACGGAAACTTCCTGTTGGCTTGAACCTACAGTATCCGGCCATTTTCCTCTGACCTGTCTCATCAACAAGACATTTCCACCCACAGAAATGTCACTAGTTTGATGTTTTCGTGTGTGCGTGTGTTGTTTTTCACACTATTCTGAGTAAACTCACAAACTGTTGTGTGTGTGTGTGAAAATCCCAGGAGATCAGCAGTTACAGAAATACCCATAACCAGCCCATCTGGCACCAACAATCATGCCATGGTCCAAAACACTGAGATCACATTTTCCCCCATTCTGGTGGTTGATGTGAACGCTACCCGAAGCTGCTGTCTCTTATCTGCAAGACAGCCAACCGTTCTAGGTTTCATTGCTAAAATCAACCCAAGAAATCCTAAAAAAGGATTCACAAAAGAATTCCACAAAACTGTTAGCCTTACTAAAATTAATGGTAGATGTAAAACTTTAGTTTTAGTACTAAACATAGCAGGTAGCACAAACACCTTCGATTATTATGCCATGATTACGCCATGGCAAATGCTAATTCAGGGAAGTCTCTAAACCTAACGTTTTCAGGTGTTTTATAATGTTGGATGTAGCTAATCCAGCATCTTCAATTTACGCATTCTTGATACACTGCAATACTTTTGCTTTATGCAAGGATAGTGAACGTATGACGTGCTGCTGTGTTTATCTGGTTCTAAGAGGAGCAAGTAAAAATTCTTTCTTGAATTTTCACATTTTGACTTTTTACTTTGTTACGGCATGCGCCTGTGAGGGGTCACTCTGTTGTCGCTCCTTGCTCACTCTGTAGGCTGACTAGGTAGGCACGGCTGCAGAGTAATCAATGCTAATGGTTAGCAGGCTTCTCCCCGCGTTATAAAAGCAGGGGAGTGTAGCTCACTGTCTGGTCTGTCTAGTTTCGTGCTGAAGATTCACTGAGCAGAGTTGTGCAGCAGGAGCTACAAACGCGGAAGAGTGGCATGCGAGCTGGGTGTGGTAACGCTCCAGGAACTTTAAAGCAAGTAATACTGAAGGCAGTCATTTGATTGCCATGTAAAGGACAGCCGCATGAGTGCTGCACAAGCTGGAAGAGGAAAAAGCCCGCTGCGCATCCATGTTTAGGTCACCGGTCCCAGCCGGGAAAGCCGCCCAGCCATTTGACGTCAAAAGGCCATGCCCAATGGAAAGCTGGGAGGGGCCGGCTCTCCAGGTCAGTGGGAAGAAGAGTGCCCATGGAGATGCAAGAGCCGCTGCCTACTCTGCCTGCCGCCATCGCTTGCCAGCCTGTTTTCCGCATGCTGGCTGGGCACTGCCACCAGATCTGCACGTGCACACACTGTACACCCTCCTTAAACCCTTTTCCTTACACATTTTTCTAAATAAATTGATCCTTTTCCCCAAGACCCAGTCTCTGTCTGTATTTATGGTGCCACCCATCCATCAAACCCGTTACAACTTTCCTTAATACTTCATTAATTCAATGATTCATGTCGCAAACACAAACATCCATCTTTTTTTAAGAGGTTAAAACTATAGCTAGCTAGCTGTGATTAGACACTACCGTAGCTTGTAATTTTCTTCTTCTTTTTTTTAGCTCTCAGCTGTATAATCATTTTTATAATCATTATTATAAAGAAAAAAAAAGGAGCATACTGCTCACATTATAATCCATCAAGAGGGCTGCATAAGTGCTGCAGGTTCAGTGGCTGGACACAGAAGGTTTTCTTTCTACTCAATGTTACTGAGCACGCTTATAATGAAGTAACAAAAGAGAACAAAGAAAAAACACACATTCCATTTCAGATTATCATAGTATATCAATACACTAATGTATCATTGCACCACGGGATCAATAATGTTTTATTGCAGTGTCATTATTCATACCGATGTGGTACATCATTAGGGATTTAACTATTTGTTATGAATATCTCTGTCAAAAAAAATGGACATAAAACGCTTAAATAAGGCACTTGCTACTGGTAAGGGTTAATTATATTTTGCACAAAAAAAAACGAAACAAAAAGTATGGTCTTGTCTGTATAAAATATAATAAAGGAACTGCTCTTTTTTATGATGACTTACAATGACTGACAGCACAGTAATGCCGTTATTCATAGTTTACAGAAAGAAAACAAACTAGCCAGCTGACTCCCAAACCATGACACATGAGGAATTTTTATTGTGGTGATGTTAATTTCCCAACGTTTCAGACGTGAGGACATTACTTTGATTGACAATTACTTTGACCTCATGATGATGGGATATCATTGAACGTATCCTGTTGCAAGAATTACAGTACTATTAAAACAATATTATTATCAAATTGCAAGCCTGAACAGGACTTAAAAATCAGTCGCACAACCAGGGAACATGCTGTTGGTGCTGTAAAAAAAAAAACAGTTATTTACCAGAAAATATTAAATTGGAAAGCAGTGCTATGTTTTAAGGTTGTCTCAGCTAGTCAGCTAATTATGTTTCTTAGTTAGCTAGGTAGTTTTCGTTAATTTATGTTGGTAATTTATGTTGTATGTAGCACCTTGGTCCTGGAGGAATGTTGTTGCATTTTACTGTGTACTGAACTGTACTTGACTTGACTCGACTCCACCAAAACAAGAGTACAGGAGAACCTCCAGTTGAATCACTCCTTAACACCTGATATCTCTGTTTCTTCATACCAGAGAAAAAACTGAGAGTAGGCAAGGTATTTCAAATCATAAGTTTTAAATCTCTTAACCTGTTAACATCTCATTAACAGGTACCTGTTAGCATATTATTTCATGGTAAAAAGTTTCAATAAATGTACAAGTTCCAAATATATTGTATAGGTTGGATTTGTTTAGCATAGCATACTGTACCTCAACCAAATGGTAGAGGTGGCTTAATCAGGGAAAGCTCAATACTTTTTTTTGTTCCTCACATGCTGCTGCTGATAGTTTGCTGGGTACCATCCTTTCTATAGCAATGGCAGTTTTTACGGGGCCAGGTTGGAGTGACTTGTTTTATTAGCATAGGGTATCAAAGTCGTTCCAAATTTCAAAAACAAAATTTCACCGATGTTGAACGTCATCGCAACATTGTTAAAACTGTATGACATCGTATTGAAACATTAGATATTATGTTATCTCTCCAAAATCACACCATCCATAATGGCCAGATTTTTTTCTTTGCCTAATTGTCACTGCTCCACCAAAACAAGACTACGGGAGAAACTCACAACAGTGTGATTTCTCCTTAACACCTGCTATTGATGGATGTAGTCTTTTCATCTCTGTTTGTTCATACCAACTGCTCTCTCTCACACACACACATGGCATACTAAGAGAATGATAAAGAAATCGCAATATCTACCATAGAAATATATACTGTATATATTTAAGAAAGGTTCAGTTGCGTTTGACCTCACCAATCGACCGTTACACTGATTAATCCTGGGAGAAAACGGAGAGCAGCCTGAGGGAAGGTAGGCTGCTCTTTTCATTTAGAGAATGGGTGTGTGCGCGTGCATGTGTGTGTGACTGCACAGACCTTAATTTTCCAGCTGATGAGTGTTACACCCAGTGCGCTTAGTAAAAACACACACACAAGGGAGCTCATAGATTATAAACATAAATGTATCTACAGTATGTGGGCTTTGCATCTACAACACAATATTAATGACTGACACCTTAATTTCTTTTAAATCAGATCTTTCTATGTGAGATCAAAAACTACTGTTACCCAAATGTTTAAAATACCATATAGTTCCATAGGAATACAAGACTTAACATTTTATACATTTTCTAATCGCACTGAGTATTTGCGTTTGTTATCAGCGCTGTGTCCTAGCATCGTATCCATCATAACAAAAAACATGAGGGAAATGATATTCCAATAAATTTTCCTTATTTCTTCTCTCTTAAAATCTTTACGTTGTTCTTATACACAAAGTACTGACTATGTGACTGCTATATACAGTTTACTGCTAATTTCAGTCAGAACTAGCTTCGCAATTAGGTGTCCACTTTTCCCAGTTGCCTAGCAACAGCATTCTCACAACTTTGGTCGTTTCGTCAGCATGCCGCTTTCCATATCAAAAGCAGTCTGATATTTAATGTAAATAAGTCCATGACCTGAAATAATGGTTTTGGGTAGAGCTGTACGTTACAGTATCATATCTGTTATCAGGCCACTCAGCAGAAACAACAAAAATGACTGACGTGGGTTTTAACAAAAGTTGAGTTTGTTTGGGAAGAGAGAATTGTCCTGACACCCTGTCCACAACGCATCACCCTCGATCTGAGGAACATCTCCTCTCACTGTCATGTTGCTGACAAAAACTAAGAAATAACTTGCTTTGCCTTTCCTACTACTGGATAGGAAATCAAAATGCATAATCAAAATGTCAAATTTTATTTGCATTAGCTGTCCAAGAAAAGCTCCATGCACAATCGGCAATGAAAACAGAATGTACTGTACGTCACATCTAAATTCAGTGTTTATTATACCTTATTGTTATTCATTTTCAATCTAATTTTATCATTAGATTTAACTAATTTCTGTAAAAAGTTGTAGCCATCATTTGTGGACATTTTGATAACTATTTATGATACTTTCTACATTTCTTGATCTGTTAACATCCAATTAACAGATTTTAACATCAACACAATAATAACAATAACCAAATAAATAAAATTTTATTTGTATGAATACAAATATAAATATAAATATAGCGCTTTTAACAATGGTCATTGTCACAAAGCAGCTTTACAGATTCAGAAGAAAATTTTGGAAATGTGTATAAAATGTTTGAGAAAATATGTATGAATCAAAGTAAACTAACCACTTTTTTACATATAACTTAATATAGGCCTCTTCATAACAATTGAGCTGTCAATTCATGGTAAAAGTTTCAATATATTTACAAATTCCAAATATAATGTTCATATTAGGTTTGCTTATCATAGCATACCTCAGCCAAATGGTAGAGATGGCTCAATCAGATAAATCTTACTTGCTCCTCCCATGCTGCTGCTGATAAGTTGCTGGGTACTGTCCTTTCTATAGCAATGGTAGGTTTTATGGGGACAGGTTGCTAGGCCAATGCCCAGCACTTTCTCATGAGTTTTAAAATTAGCAACAGTGGAGTGATTTTTTTATGGGCATAGGGTATCAAAGTTGTTCTAACTTTCAAAAACAACAAGAATTGTCAAGCAATAACAATGGTGACAAAAGTAAAAATACTTGAGAATGGAGCAGATACTGCTCTTTTATAGCATGAATTATTCAACTTTCGGCGCGATTCTAAAGTACAAGGACAAGATCTTGAAAGATTTTAGTATTATACAGTATAAAGCCAATTGTGTAAGCATTCTAGTACCTAGACAATGTTTGTCGGACTTACGAACGGACTTACAAGGGCTCAATAATGGCAACCCAGCAGTGGTAGGGCAACCCTACATTCAGCAACCCAAAGCCTCAACTGGTGCCCTAGCAATATAAGTTAGGGACTCAAAATATGCTCTACCAAAAAGCTGAGCAGAATGTTAAAGGGTTAAGGGTATAGAGTTTTTAAAAAGTCAATAGATCCATAAGAAAGAACAGAATACAGTGAAATTAAGGGGAAAAAAACAAAAATGCTAATAAAATTAATAGTAAATAATATTATAAAAAATTATAAAATAAAGGTGATAAAGCATCTTGCATTAAAGAGCAAAATACTATTACTCGTTAAAAACGTAGCATAGTCAATACCATACGGTAGCATTTTCAGTAAAATAAATTAAAAACATTTAATTTCAATCAGTTTATGTTTATGTAAATCAGATCATGTCTTTTGATATATAATATATATTTGCATTCTAGTTCCCCTTCCTATTACAATAGGATTTGATGATCAAAGAGCACATGAACACAACTGTAAAAGATTTCTTTTATCCTTCCCTGTTGAGAATCTGTGTTTTGCTGAACATTCTGTACTCTCCTTGGTTTGACTGGGCCGGCTTTTCCTTTGACTCATCTCTGCCCCACCCCTCTCTGATAGTGACAGAGACAGGAAATGACAACCCCATACAAATCTCGCCATTTCTACCTCTGGACCAGTATTTCATTATTTTTTTGTTTGGGTTTTTTTTTTTGCCATTGATGTCCTAAAGAAATATTTCAGATTTCCTTTTAAACAGCATACAAATACAGATGCCATGTCATGACAGTGAAGCTCTACTGAACTTAACGAGTTAAGCCTGGCAAGGCTTAACTCGTTAAGTTAGAGGCATCGTAAATGATTAAGCAACATCACCACCTGCTGGACCCACAGAAAACTCCCACGTTCGCATCAAGTCTTCAGCACCTCTTTCCATCTGTCTTGGTATTGCACTTTGTTTCTCTTTCTTTCTTTGTCACCTTTACTCCATTTCTATCTGTCTCACCATCTGGTGCTGACCAAACAGCCATATGTAGTTACAGTTTTGCTAATTCTGCCAAGAATTTCTACCAAGAAACAAAGTATGACTGTTCTGAGAAACAGAAATAAAGCCAGAAAAATACTAAGAGACTACTTTGCCTTTATCTATATCAGTACCGTGCACAGACAGGGGGCTTCCTTCTAACACTTTAGCATACAGCAGCCCTGGGAATGGCATTCGTGACTCAGTGGTTAGCACCTTGGTCTACTTTTAACAGAACGCTGTGACTTTAAGCCTTTGTACTGCTAGTCATGAGTGAGCCTGGTTTCTGACACCCGCTGAAAACAAGCTTATATACGGTATGTAAAGACCGTATAGTACGGAGGTGGAAAAAAGTAAAAACTTAATAACTGAAAACAATGACAAAATCGGTTCGCCCAAATCGCAACACAAACTATAAAGTATAACTCAATACACAAAAGATCATTACAAAATAAGAGGTCAAAACTGTACATGTCATGACTAGGCTATCGTTTCAACAAAGCAGGCCAAACTGCTGGCATTTAAACCTGCCGTACACTAATGGCCACTTGTGCCAGTCAGGCTTTACACGGAACCAGTGCAATGTACAAAATCATGCGGAGACAGCTCAAAAGCCTTACTTCATGTTCACATCTTTAATAGTGCTAGATGACCTTGGCTTGAGTTCATACAGAATGGTGCAAAAACCACAAATAATTAAATAAATAAAGCAGCGTGCTATGGGAGGAAATGCCCTGTTGATGAGAATGCACTGTTGAGGTTTAACCCTTTTCAAAGACATATTCTCAAATATGCATCTTGTCACACGGCTGAGAAAACAATAAAGAATATGGTTAACAAGATCCTTCCTTATTAGGTATGCACTGGATAAATTATAGATAATTTTTTTTTACTTTTTCATTCATATTACTTTTGTGATGAACAGTATCGTTATGTAATAGTTAAAGTTTGGAAATGTTGCAGTATTCATAGAGTTCATGAAAATGCACAAGCCTTTCTGAAAGCATAGATTATCAATTGAGTAATCCGAAAAAAAAATTTGTTTAATCGATCAAAAAAAAAGTTTCAGACTTCCAAAATTCCATTTATTTCCCTATACATTATCCCCTGCTACACTAATACACTAATCCCAGTGTTTCACTAGGGCTTGGATACCATCAAGGTAAAATGTTTTCTCAGTAGCCATGAGTCAGAGCCATGATCGGACTGACTGCTTCACTTCTGAAAGAACTCTTTTATTGACCTAAACATGTGGAAATGGCTTGGAGCGAGGTCAGGACTGCACGGGGGATGTGGCAAAAACTCTCAGCAATGTTCAAATGGTTCTGTGGGCAGTATGAGGTCTAATGCTCACGGGAACGACTGAATCCACCTCGGCCAGAATCATTTGTGGATGTACATTGTACTGCAGCTAAGAGTCTCATCACTGTAATGTGCTTGAAGTCTAAAAAATTAAATGACAATCAGTTTTATGCCTTAATTTATGAGAAATTTTATCCCAGTTTGACTTGAACTCCTTTTGTAGATAGATAGATAGATAGATAGATAGAGAGATACTTTATTAATACTAAGGGAAATTTTAAACATCCAGTAACACATAAAAGAACAATAACAAAAGAAGAAGAAAGAATGAATTAAAATAAAATCAGGGTATAAAAAACACAAACCACAAAGGCAACGTAGTAGTGCAAAACTGAAGTAATATTAACGTACAGTATAGGTAAGGTATTGTCAGGTAATATTAGATAATAGTTTGGGTACACCCTCTTCACTATGCCAAATCATCATTTACAGTATGATAAGGGTCTACCTTTATCTTTCTGTTTTTGTCTAAATTTCATATTTTACTCTCACATATCATACAGCTACACTTCGACCACAGCAATGCAGTAATCCGCAACATTCACAGCATCTCTCAACGCAACACTCAAACTGTGCTCTGAGTGGAGTTTACCACTAGGAGGGGCCACACACCAAGAAATGTTGCAGTAGTGTATCTTCAGCTGTTTAAATCTAAGTGAAAAAATTCTAATAT
Organism: Dinotopterus cunningtoni; assembly: GCA_028565755.1. Taxonomy (NCBI): domain Eukaryota; kingdom Metazoa; phylum Chordata; class Actinopteri; order Siluriformes; family Clariidae; genus Dinotopterus; species Dinotopterus cunningtoni. Next base: position 3,197 of record JAOTRS010138316.1, on the reverse strand, counting down.
TCTGACTTACATTATCTTCCTGAATACTGATAAAGACAATTTTATGAAGTTAACCTGAACAAATTTCACTGATATGTTTTAATATTGTTTTAAAACAGAGGTGCCTATGGAAATGATTTGGCGGGGTGGCCAGGTGGGGCATGGGAAAATGTTGGGGTGGCACGCTTAGAGAAATTGAAAGCTAATACAGCAGTAAAGACAGTGTAAAATTATCTGCACAGGGTTTATTCCTTGGCTAATCCTATGTGGATATCAGATTATGATTATGCGACAGTCACTGTTTTTCACACTAAACCTAATTTATTCACTGGAGTCAACAAAACGACATACAACTGCACAGAAGACTTAGACAGTTCCTTTTCATTTCTTAGTCTGGACACTAAATAAAGCATACCTGAAAGGCCAACAGTGACAGCGGACACAGCTGGCGCCTCTGTCTCTGCCCTCCTCCTGGGCACTTTCACTAACATGTTCTAATCTTCTTCCTCTCTCTCCATCACCTGTTCTCTATCCTGATTCCTTCTTACTAAAATAGTTTGCTATATTAATATCTTCATCTTTTATGAACAAACAAGCACGAGCACATTTTACGAGCCTAACCAGGTTCACATGCTTACATTTTTAGCAAGCTAATACATTAGCCTCACAGTGTCTGGTATGTTAGCCAATGTTAGCTTCGATAAATCATCTGGTGGTTGGTAAAAAAGTTAAACTCTGCAATATTTTAAAGATCAAACGACACCAGTGTACAGTAAGGTGCGAAGGTGCTTCTTATTGTCTTCTAATAATCAGATTAATAACCCAATTAGAATATAAATGCATCATGTAAACACCTTAATCGGAATAAGAGGCATGGTGTAAACCTTTAATAATCTGTTCAACAGATGAATATAATCCATGTAAAAGCCTGAACTGGTCGTTTCTCTCTTGTTGAAAGAAACCTATTCTTTATGTGCATGTTTGCCCCACATGAAGGTAACATGAGTTGACGTGAGAAGTTTCCTGGAGGGAAATTCAGCTTTCATTCCTGATGAATGAGAATAACTATCTCCTACCTGGGTTTACTCCAGACTTTCATCCATTTACATCACTCAAGAAATAACACATCGCAGACCATATTTTACCAACATACAGTATTTTAATACATTTTTTATTAAGTCTTACAATATATACTAGTTTCTTTGAATGAGCTGTTACTATAGAAACAAGAATGCAAAAGAATGATTGCATTAATAGAAACTTATGGTTCATTTTAAATCCGGAACTACTGTCTGAGTCACGCAGTTATACAAAGATAATTCGACTGGAGAATTTTTCTTATTTTGGATTATTTGGGATATTTGTGGAATCGAGTGCAACAGCACCACCATCTAAGTACAATACACAGAAAAGGTAATGAAGTAAAGCTGGGGTTAATTTCTTTCTATGCCAGACAATAATAGGTAAATTAGTCATGCAGCCAATCAGTACCAGCCATGTCAGGTGACTTATTGTGGATAGAGTTATTGTCAGTCACAGCTGTCACAGGATGAACGCCCCCTATTCACAAGAATTATCTCTATAATTAATGTCACCACTTCTGTTATATGATTCAAATATTGTACAGTTCTGGGTCTTCAGTCAATGAGACAGTGGAATTGTGGGCTAAGACTCTTAGTGTGTTCATGTAGAATGTGTGTAAGCAAAAAATTTCAGCTATTTGGTTATCCATGCAAGAGTACTGCTCACTGACTCAGTTCCTCTTTCTGCACTAAATTTAAACGTTTTAAGTTCATTATGTGTATTGTGGCCACTGGGGAGGAAAACACCTGTTTCACACACCTGTGTACAATAAAAAATAGCGGTAATACACTCAGACTGTACTGTATAGCTCATGGTGTTTGTGTGACAGTTTCAACCTGGGCTGCAGATATTTATTATCTACAGAAGTAAATAAGGAACAAATTAATTTAACATAACAAATAAAATGTTCAATTAAACGTTGAAGTGTCAGGTAAGCTAGTGTTAGTGTGTTAGTGTGTTAGCGTTTGTGTGGAAGACTTACTGGATACGGTGAGTACATTGTTCTTGATGTTGGCGGTGATCTGGATGCGTCCTCTGCGCTCAGTGTGATCAGTTCCACACAGACTCGGCACGTTGGCGACACAACGCTTATGTATATTCATCATACAATCTGCAAAGACACATATGAGGGGGAGAGAAAGAGAGTTTGTGACTGTGATATTAATTCAATCTAGCATTTAAGATGAACTGGTCTGGTCATCTGTAGAAGGACCTCTTAATTCCCTTCAGTTACACCCCTATTTAATATCCTGCCTTCTACAACCCTGATTTCACCCATAGTTCATTTGGTAATTAATAATTACAATGATATTGACACCAGTGATAGAGAAAGTTCATAGAGGGGTGATTTAGATCCTTAATAAGCACTCCAGCATAATAAAATAAGGAAGGGTCCTTGAAACCAACCAGCTTCAAGAAGAAATCCGTCCTCTAATTCTGGTAATAATAGTGATGATGATGATGATGATGATGATGATGATGATGATGACAATAATGATGGTCATTATGACCATAAAAATATGCTAAAGGTATTTAATACGATAAACGTCATAGTGATATTAATTATGACAGTTTAATGGTCATTTTCATGATGAGGGTTGGGGTGACAGAATTCCATTATGAAAATGGTCATGGTGGATGTTGGTGGTATGATAATGATCATGATAAAGGTCTTGGGATAATTTTAATGATGGCGATAATAACCATAATGGCCATATGATGATTCTGATTACTGCTATGATGCTGATTCGGATTATACAACAGTTAGTGCCGAACAAGCAATCTGATTGGATGAGCGGCACGCCACAGGTGATAATATACAGTTTAAAAGTAGACTCAAGACGCATCTCTTTAATCTCGCATACACGTAATTCATCCCATAACCTCATACTCCAGTACATCTATCCTGAACGGCAACTGCGCTAATTCTTTCCACCTGTTCTTTATTTTTCTACCCATCCCCAGGCATCATAAGATTGTGCCAGCTTCAGTAGATAAAGGCCAACCCTGCGAGGATCCTGAGGCATTCAGAGAAGGACCAGCTCCAGCTGCTTCATAATGGTTTGGAGCTACACATGCTGCTCCTGTGCTCCCAGTGATCCAGACCCCATCTGCCCTCTGCACCTGCTGACTCA
>JAOTRS010138289.1:0-12875 GCA_028565755.1 Dinotopterus cunningtoni | reverse complement strand
TAGCCATCAAGTTAGCGCTGGAGGAGTGGAGACATTGGCTGGAGGGGACCGAGCTCCCCTTCATAGTGTGGACCGATGTTCATAGGAACATAGAGTACCTGCGCACCGCCAAAAGACTCAATGCCAGTCAAGCTCGGTGGTCGTTGTTCTTCTCTAGGTTTAATTTCACCCTGTCCTACCGCCCAGGTTCTAAGAACACTAAGCCTGATGCCCTCTCACGTCAGTTGTCCCCCCCACAGGATCCCACACAACTCCATTCTGCCATCTCGTTGTCTCGTTGCCGCCGTAGAGCTAGACATCGAGACCAAAGTCAAGCAGGCATTGATTCAGGAGCCCAGCCCAAGCAATGTTCCCCCAGATGGCCTCTTTGTTCCCCTCTGTCTGCGCCCACAGGTCCTGGAATGGGGTCATGGATCCAAGCTGTCCTGTCACCCAGGCTCTGCCCAAACACTCTTTATCATTCAACAGCGCTTCTGGTGGCCCATGATGGGGAAGGATGTTTCCAGCTTTGTGGCAGCCTGCGACATCTGCACCCGCTGTAAACCCAACAACCGCCCTCCGGCTGGCCTCCTCAGACCCTTACCCATACCTCACCGTCCCTGGTCACATATTTCACTCGATTTCGTAACAGGTCTACCCTCATCTGATGGGAATACTTGTATCCTGACCATCGTTGACCGCTTCTCCAAGTCCGTCCACCTGGTTCCGCTCCTCAAGCTTCCCTCCGCCAAAGAGACTGCAGAGCAGTTGATCCTCCACGTTTTCCTCTTCACGGCCTCCCCACTGACATAGTGTCAGATCGTGGCCCGCAATTCACCTCACGCTTCTGGAGGGCCTTTTGTAAACTCATCTGAGCCTCTCCTAGCCTGTCTTCTGGCTTCCACCCTCAATCCAATGGCCAAACGGAATGAAAGAACCAAGCAATGGAAGTCGCCCTCCGGTGTATGACCACTCGTGATGCTACCACCTGGAGTAAGTTTCTCCCGTGGGTCGAGTATGCTCACAACTCCCTACCATCTGCTTCCACAGGGCTCTCTCCGTTCCAGTGCTGTCTGGGCTACCAACCACCACTGTTCCCTACTCAAGAGGAGGAGGTAGAGGTCCCCTCGGCGCAACATTTTGTCCGCCGCTGCAAACGTACATGGTTACGAGCCAGACGATCCCTGCTGCAAGCATCCAGGTTATACAAGAGACAGGCAGACCGCCATCGCTCCAAAAACCCCAGGTATCACGTAGGAGACAGAGTTATGCTTGCCACCAGGGACATCCCCCTAAAGACACTTTCACGCAAGGTCTCTCCACGTTTCATCGGCCCATTTACGATAACCAAGTTAATCAACCCATGCGCCGTCCGGCTTTTACTCCGCTCGTCCATGCGACGCATTCACCCCACCTTTCACGTATCCCAGCTACGACGCATCGTAAATTGTTTGTTTTGGCTCAACGCCCTCGCTGACTGATCATGCGGCTTTGAACTCTGGCTCTCACTTCCTCGACTACGGCTCAGCTTCACGTTTTGGCACGATGGACTTCACGGCTTTGATCTAACACTTCCGCCTTCACGACCACGGCTCTATCTCACGTCCCGGCGCCGATGCGACGCTACGGATCTCACATCTTGGCTCCAATGCCTCCGCTCTCACTACAGCGGCACCACAGAAGAACTGGGAGGCTCATGACCCACACCTCCACCTGCACCTGGGTCCATCTTCACAGCCCCCGATCCGCGCGCACGCGACAAAAATAATCTAACAATCATGGACTAGCAGAACTACAGCGGGGCTGCACAGATCCTGAACTGCCACAACGTGTCTAAGCAATGCCAGAGCCAGATATTGTACCTTACTTTCAGCTTTTTAAACCTGCTTTAGTCTGCGTTTCCTCCTTAAAGTGTCAGAGTAAAACAAGCAGACTCGCGGTTCAGTGTGTGAGGTGGACCGTTACAAATGCATGAATTATTTGAATATTCTGTGTTTATATTCACACCACAGTGGTGGTAGGATGAGCAAAATCACCGCATTTGATGGGCAAAAAGTCAAATATTGCAGTACAACTGTGGCACCTACACCGAGAAACGCGATGAAAAGCTTATCATGCACTTGCATAAACAAATAAATCTCTCCTTTTACAGCTAATTTTTAAGTATCTTTATTAATCGTGCTTTAGCTAAGCAGTTTGGACTGCAGTAAAGTCGGTTTTATATTGGACATTTAAGATTCTGTCTTTTGTTTATTAAGAAACAAAACTTTTTCTCTGGCATGGACTGAGAACCGAATTTTGCAGGATGCTTACTTACCAGGATTTGTAAGAATTTTATCTTACAAATTTTTGATTTTTTAATGTTTATTTCCAATAAACATTAAATGTTATAATCTGAATCTGTAGACTATTTTTTAAGATATAATGACAAAGAAGTCTTCTATAAAACTGAGCAAACGTGAAAAGAATGGATAAGCAGGCACAGTAAAGAGTAAAATACTAAATCAAAATAACCAGATTACTATGATTGAAGAGATTTTCAGCAGCACACTTATCAGGTGATTTTCAGGAGCACACTTATCAGTTGTCTTATCCATAAATTTTATAAGTGTAGATTTTTTCTTATTCAAAAGATTTCCACACAGCCAGAAATAAATTGTAGTTAAGGAGACTTAAAACCTGACCCAGTAGAATGCCAGTGTGATTGTGTGTGCCCTAAAATGAACAACTCTTTAGCCTGGTGAATTAGCCAAGTAAATACACTTTAGCCAGGGAGTACTTTACACAAAATAGTATGGTGACTTGGCAGATTCAGATTTTTATAAAATAATCTATCATGCACTAGCACATTTATTTGATCAGCAGCAAATTCAGGCATGTTCAAGTACACTGTTTTTGTTTGTGGAGTACTTGCAGTACTTTTATACTTTAAATACATTATAGAGCATCTTGTTCTTAGGACTTTAACTTAAGTAAAAAGTTTAAAGTCCTTTTTTTGAACTAGCTCCCTGCTGTCTTCTGGCTGCCTTTTATACTGTAAAACATGACTGTAGCTAAACTGCTCAGAGCTGTGACCCTATATTTTCTCTGTTCTTGATCAGTCACTACATTCTTAAATAAAATGACTTTAAAAAAAAGTCTGTGAGCCTTTAGAACTACTGTGTAGGACGACTTTCACGCACACCCGCGCCCATACACACTCAAACACATACACTACTGGAATCATCTCCCGCACTGCTACATCCTTTTTAACTTTTTTTTCTTCACGAAGGCCGTTGTTGCAGTGCAGTTACCAAAGAACAGTCACTACACTTGGACACAAAATTAAAAAAATGCTTTACACACACACAGAGACACATACACTAACAAAATCACTCCTCTGAACAGATGCACAAAATAAAAAAATAATGCTTTATATGCGCACACATGCGGTCACAATATTATAGTAAACAGTACACGCACGCACGGATGTTGACTATATAAATGACGCATGTTCACTGAGACTGAGAATGTGAGATGATTACCCACAATCCCACAGCGAGCAAGAGAGAAAAACCATTGGCTCTGAACTTGGATTCTGTGCCTCTCCACTCTTCTTCTGGACTCTGAGACCTTGATTTCTAAATGAAATGCAAAATTTACTTTCATCTGAAAAAAGGATTTTGGACCACTGAGCAATGATCCAGTTCTTTTTCTTTTTAGACCATGTAAGTTGCTTCTGAAGTTGTCTCTTGTTGATGTTCAGGAGTGGCTTGATATCAAGAATGCAACAGTTGTAGCCTGAAGACATCTGTGCATGGTGGCTCTTAATGCAGTGATTCCAGCCTCACTCCACTACTCTCCCAAGATCTTGAATCTGTCTTGCTTGACAATCTTCTTGAAACTGCAGTCATTCTAGTTGCTTGTGTACTTTTTCTTATCACATTTTCCCCTTCCAATTAACTTTTCATGAATATGCTTCAGTATAGCACTCCATGAACAGACAGCCCTTTCAGCAATGACCTTCTGTGGCTTGCCATCCTTGTGAAGGGTGTCAAAGATTATCTTATGGAAACTGTCACGTCAGCAGTCTTCTTCAAGTGTGTAATGAACTAGACCAAGAGATACAGTACATGGTATGTATACTGTATTAATAGTAATTTACTCAAACTTAAAATATTGTAATATTTTGAGATACTGGATTTTTTTCATTAGCTGTAAGCCTTAATAATAAAAAAAAGGTTTTAAATATTTCACATCATATCCAATGCATATAGCATATATGAGAATTTCACCTGTTATATTATGAAATTCTACTTTTTAAGATGTACTGTATATAAGCAGTTTTCTGGCTAGTTATGGTCTTACATTGTTTTAAATTGTTGAATTTGCTCTTGGTAGCTTCTCTGAGAAACTAAATATATATGGTTCAAAGAGGTGCTGATGCAAGTGAAGGAGGCCATCGTAAAATAAACATATTTATCAGAGAAATAGCAGAAACTTAAGAAATAATGTGTTTCTAATTTAAACAAGAAGAACACATTTTTCAAAGTCACATTTTTCTAGGAAAATCTGTTCCCACTTCTTACTGACTGTGGAAGTTTCAGAGATGTCTGTAATTCACTCAGATGTGTACCTGTAGCAAAGATAATTAAATGAGCAGAATATTTTAGAAACAGTGTGTTTAATTCAAACAAGGGGAATGCATTTCCCTAGGCCTCAGGACACTCTGTTCCACTTCCCCACTGTCTGTGGAAGTATTTGGGTTGTTTAAAATTCACTTAGAAATATGCACACTACAGTAGGTGCCATTTCAAAGCCATTTCAAGGTCCCATCGTGAACCGTGACAAGGAATGTGATCCCCTGCGATGGCGCAGTTAAAGATGCCCCGCCCCATAACCGCCCCCATGCGCTTTCTAATAATATGGTTGCAATGCTGTATAATCCTGCCAGGTGGAGCATTGACTGCTAACTGCAGTGTCCAGACAGCCTTATACAGTATCTTTATATACAGGCAGTTTTTGCATTGTCAACATAGTTTCATAAATAGATGATGTGGTAAAAAAAATAAATTAAATAAACCGAATAATAAAACAGATTTTTAAAATACACAACCCAAGATGCTTATGCTATTAAAGTAAATAAATTAATTAATTAATAAATAAAACTAGTGCAATATTTTTCAAGACACCCTTAATAATCCCTAAAGACATGGTAACATCTGTAATTCATCTATACCGATTGTTGTAGGAATGGAATACAAATGCGGGCTATGTATTTTACATTACTTTGTATTTTATCTAGTTCCGTTTAATACACTGGTAGATAATATTTTGCTGCAAAGTAAAGCTCAAAATGTAACTTCTGCTTGGGTTTGTTTTTCGTTATATTTTTGATGTTTTCGCTGATTTTTTTTTTTTACTGATAGTGAAAAATTGGCATAACAAATCGATTAATGGTGCATAATATCTGGAACAAATTTCTGCCCATAAAGAAATACTGATCTGTAGTCATTTAACCATAAGAGGGCTTATATTGTCATTTGTCCAAGGTTACTAAAGCCTGACTTACTACTACTAATAAAAATGATTTCAGTGTAACCCATTGGTCTCAATCACAAAATCAGCCAATGCTGTAAACAGATGACACAACAAATTATATACTCTAAAAAAATCACGTTTTATTTGAACTTTTAAAAATATATACAAAAAACATAAATATAAAAACAACCACCAATTATTGTTAAAGCCAGCCCGTGGCAGTTCAGGGTCAAGTTTACAGGGGCTTTTTAGTCTTTCGTTAATTTTACTTCTGACTCGAAACCAATATGGCTTATTAAAGATGCACTGTTTTATAGGACATGGCTGTTTTGTAATGTTCAGCAAAATAAACACTGTCTACAGCAAATTTACTGTAAACGTCTCAATGTCATGGTGTAATAGAGACAAGTCTCTTCAGAGCCTTCTGCACTAATGTTATCATGGTGTAAAATAAAATAGACCATGTGTCTGTTTAGTATTTCTACAGCTGTGTTCTTGGTTTAATCAGGTATTTACAAGAAAGCATTAAAGTGCCACAGGTGTGTGCTCCTGTTTTCGTCAGGTGTGCCTGAGCTGGCTTTAACACAAACACATTTGCGCGCTGGCAGGGGAGTCAGTGGGGGAGTCAGTACATTCTCCATTGAGATTTCTCACCTTACCTTTCTCACATTCCACTCCTCCTAAGTTTGTCTTTTAATGAAGTTCTTAAAACCCAAAGCATTTTTTAAACTGAGAAAAAAATAATATGGATCACTTAAGCACAAAATAGCACAGGCGCAAATGATCAAGTGTTTAATTGTTGTTGTCGTTTTCTCAAACATGATTTTCCCAACTTCGTGTTTATAAAGATGCAGACAGACTGAATTTAGGAACCTAAAACACAAACACACACCGAAGAGCAAAGCGGAGATGCGCATTCACACCTCTGACCATCTTTTGTTTTGTAAATGAGGTATTCTCATTCATCTTCCAATCCCCACCAGCACACATACTTTTTGTTTGTACTGTAGACTGTAGCTATGTTTGTTAGGGCATTTGGTTATACACAGTACTGTAATGCCTGGAATGCCTGTAATGCCTGGTAAATTATTAACGTATTGATGTCTTTTAATTAGGGTATTTAATTTAAGGACATTAATAGTATTTTGCGAAGCTTTAGCGTCTTTTTGATGGAAAGAGGAGTGACATTGTGAGTTTGTGACACTGACAATAAACTGTAATGTTAATTCCAGTCTTGGTAAACAGATCATTAAGTTATCTAAAGTCACATCTGACTGCTGCTGGTGCTGCCAGTGATATTCAAAATGGCCGATAAAAAACTAAACTGGGAAATAAACTATAAACTACCCCAAACAAATTTGATAAAAAAGTCACTTACCCCGAATAAGGTCCATTAAGCTGCCATCTTCATCTCTTTAGTGCAATCTGATAGCGTCAATTCGACAGGGGTGGGGTGGGTTGTTAAAATCACGTGATTGCAACTCAGCACAACTAAATTGCTGGCTTGTGTTAACATGTTCTTGAGAACAAAGCACCATCTAGTGGTGGCACCAGGTAAATGAATAAATAGGGCTTGAATGGGCGTGTTTACTGTGAAATATTGACATGCCTTTCTGGCAGGAGGGGGGGTCACGCCATCCAAGGGGCAGCCACACGCCATTTGCACGCCATTCACATGGCCTCGGCTATTTGAAGTGGCTACTACTGTATAGCAAAGGTAAGACAATTAGCAGAATTTTTTAAAAACACTGCCTTTCAAATTTAAGAGGTGAGAATGAAGCTGATTTCAGACAGCTGTTTTCTGAGGACTTGACTGCAGTTCCTCAATAGTTCAGGGCTGAAATCCCCACAAACAGTTTTGTACCTAAGCCAATAATGAAGGTGGCCTCCACATTAACTTGTACATCTTTCCTGTTATATTAAACTTGCAGCGTCTAACATACAGTATGACTGCTGATCAATCCCTGCTATTCGATATTACCCAAAGAGGACGGGTTCCCTGTTTAGTCTAATTTCTCTTAAGGTTTGTTCCCATTGACATTTCTATGTTTTTGTCACATGCAGCACAGAACTGGGGTGAAACCAATAGCAGACTCAGAGAAGTTTTAGAGAATTTATTTAAACCGTGTCTGAGCTTGTCACTGAGCGGGAGCTTGGCATGGGCACTGGATCTGAGTATGGCTCAGGGCTGTACAGGGTATATCTTGAGCAGAACAGAGCATAGGTTAAGTACTGCATAGCATGGTACAGAATATGATTTAGGCATCTCAGAGTAGGCAGCATGGCTTGGAGTTGAGCTGTGTTCTCAGCCTTATCCTGGTGTTCTGCACTCTCTGTCTCATTCTGCCTGGATGGGAGTAGTTGAATACCCTCTTTATCTCCTCTGTAAAAAAAAGTTTTAAAACTGGCACAACAAGGGCTGTTGGCATCCCAAACAGCAGTTCCCTATTCAAAACCTTTTGCTGTAAGGAGGGTAATAATTAAATATACAGTATAATAATGTATGCCACTCTAGATTGCTTTGTGGAGAAGGTTGAGGATTGGACCTCAGGCAGGAGGAAGCATTGTGACAGGAAAGAGCGACCTTGGCTTGCTCATCAGGGACAATAGAGAAGAGAGAAGTTGGATAGGATCCAAAACCCATGAGAAATCACCTCTTTCCTCAATGAATACCATCTCCGCTTCACTGAGGACCTGTGTCAAGCAGACAGAGAGACCAGAGCTGCACTTTGGCCAACAATCCAGGAGGCAAGGGGAGAGGGAAAAGTCACCTACTACAGACATGTTCAAATGTTAGTACCCCTCTTTTTTTGTTTTTGTGTTAAAACATATAAAAATCATCTCTTCATAGAGGGTCTTATTAGGAGGTGCCATGATTTATTTAACAAAAATTGAACCAAAAAGGAAAAAAAAAACATGCATACCTTCTTACTGCTTGCATAGGATTTAAGAGAGTAAGTTGCATGCAGGGGCTGCTAATCATCAGCCCTTGATTAATTGATTATCAGCAGGGGTGCAGACATCTATCAAAGAAGAGGTTGCTGCACATCATTTTGGAAAGGGTTATTAATTAAAACCCTCTGGGGTCTGAGGGCTTTTTGAAAATCTGCAGTCATTCAGCACTCCTCTTATATTTGTGTAAATTTCAAATCTTTGACCATGTATTAGCTAGTACATTTTTACTTATTTATATAAATTACAAACTGGTCTTTCATATTATATTTTATGTACATGTTAGAATCTTGTACAACTCTTAAATGTATGCAAAAATACACATATAAAAAATGCTATTTAAAACTTAGGCAGACAAATAGTGAAAATGCGAATAAAGGAAGCTCGCAGATTGTTTTGAACACAGAACTGAATGTGTAGAAGGCTTGGGTGTGGGCCCATAGCAAAGCAGCTTATTTATAACAACCAGGAAGACATTTTATTTGGCATTAAGTTACTGATGTTCCTAACCTTTTTCAGCAGTGCCTTTTTTTCACTGAATATACATTAGTGTTTATGAATATTCAAGGAATATTTCACTCAGATTCCCTACATACAAGCAAGGTTTATTGAAGCCAGGATGAGAAACCAACAACAAAGCATGGTTTCCATACTTTCATGCATGGTTTGCACAAAAACACTGCAGAGCAAAAATATATATTCAACACACTTTGTTATAAATTTCAACCAGATACAGCTGTTAGAGTTTATGTTGAAATGAAGCAACATTCTTCCAGGACCATGGTGCAACATGAAACAGCACAGGGACAACACAGAACTAAACTTAAAACACAAAAGTTTCAATTTTTTTGTGCCACTCATTACACATTGCAAACAGAGTGAAACATTACATGCCTTGCATTTCTAAGGAGAGCTTTGCTTCCTGGCATCCAATGTCCAGAACTTGTAAAAAGTACTTTATATGCCATTTCATGGTTTTATGCTGTGTATTGTACTGTGAGAGAAGGACAAAGAAATGTTTTTGTAGACCAGGTGCCATCTCTGGACTTCTCTTTTGTGATGTCCGGGGTGAAGTTCAATGTCTTTTACACACCTTATAGTAGCATAATGTTGCTAGCAAGTATAATGTTATGGCAAGAAGTAAATTTAGAAGTAATTTAGTTCCACAAAATGCATATATTACAAACTAGATATAAATGCTTTGCAGCCATTTGCAGACACATATCTATCTAACGGTTGGCAATTTCACAGGAATAGACCAACACAAAAACAAACCAACCATGCCAATGCATTGTATAACAATGGGTATACTGGTTTGCAAATTCACACTGCAAGAAATTAATCTGCATTACGATTACTTCTTCTTTGTCTTTCGGCTGCTTCCTTGCAAAGGTCGCCTACTCCCTTTCAGGGATCGCCACAGAATCATCTGCCTTTATCTAACCCTATCCTCTGCATCCTCTTCTCTTACCACAACTACCTTCATGTCCTCCCTCACTAGATCTATAAATCTCCTCTTTGGTCTTCATCTAGGCCTCCTGCTTGCTGAGGCAGTTCTAACCTCAGTATCCTTACTGATATATGTACAATCTCTTCTCTAAACATGTCCAAACCACCTCAAACTGGCCTTTCTGACTTTATCTGGAAAAAAACATGGCTTGTCCCCCTGATGGACTCATTCTTGATCTTGTCCATCACTCCCAAAGAGAACCTCAACATATTTAGCTCTGCTACCTCCAGCTCTGCCTTCTGGCTTTTCTTTAGTGCCACTGTCTCTTAGCCGTAGAGCATCTCTGGGGTCACCACTGTCTTGAACACCTTACCTTTCATTCTTGCTGATACTCTTTTATCACACAGCACCTGCCACTGTTTACCACCTGTTCCAACCTGCCTGCACACGCTGCTTCACCTCCTTTCCACATTCTCCGTTGAAAGTCCTGCACCTTCTCTACCTCTGTTCACGGTAACCTCACAGTTCCACTTACATCCCTCTCATTCACACACATGTATTCTGTCTTGCTACGGCTAACCTTCATTCCTCTGCTTTCCAGAGCATGCATCCACCTATCTACATTTTCCTCCATCTGTTCCCTGCTCTCGCTACAAAGCACAATGTCATATGCAGATATCATAGTCCATGGAGTCTGCATACTGTCTAACCTCATCTGTCATCCTGTTCAGGGTGCAGAGAAGGAAACAAGAAGGGACTCAGAGCTGATCCTTGATGCAGACCCACCTCTACCTTGAACTCTTCTGTCACAAAGGCAGTTTTTATTTGGCAAGTGTATATTTGTGTTTCGTTGTATTTCTGGGGATCAGTCATAATATACTCAGATCACAAAGAGTGGAAACTTTTGCAAAATAGACAAAATGTAAAATCAGGAAAATAACAGAACAAAGACATACTTGCTAAATAAACGCTGCTTTTTACAAAGTGAAAGCGCACGCCGATGAGCAGGTTTATTTCAGTCATAAATTCACAACCACATTCCATCCATTTGTGGTCAAATACTGGATAAAATTAATATTCAATGCTGGACACAAACAGCAAAAAAGCATGATGATTACTATTATAAAAATTTTGTACTTAAAAATATTTAGTAAAACAGTAATAGTTTCTTTATTCTTAATTCATGCTCAAAGTCAACACATCTTTATGTTTTAACATAGATATGTTGTTTTTGACATATTCACAAATTACGACATTCGCATAGTTAACACTATAAGATCTACTATCAGGAAATAAAATACATTTTAAGACAATTTAAACCGAGACATTGCCATGTCTTTCATTGTTTTGTCCCTGTTGGGACATTACAAAAACTATATAACAAACCTTTTATTATGAAATTTAAAGCATGATTTAAACATTTCATTATTATCAACATCATAATTTAAGAGTATAAAGAGTACACACATTCATCATAAAAGTTTTTGTAAAACAAAATAAAATTTAGATTTGCTTTAGCATTGGAAACAATATTTGCTTACACACAATTCTTTGTTGTACGTCGTCCTTTTGCACGCACACGCAGGCATCTTTAAATTTGAACAGAAAATAACAGTGAGCTGGTAGGCATGTTATTTTACATATAACTTAACTGAATAAAGTTGTAAATTTATAGTAATAAATTAATAGTTGTGTTTGCTTTACACTTGTGCACACGTGTAAATAGCTTTTTAATTTCCACACTACTCTTTTATTCATATTTTACACTACATGCAGTTATCTCTAAGCATATTTACCAATCCGAATTGAAAGCAGTGAAAGAGAAATTTGGTCCAACTTTTAAATAAAGTCCTTCCATGCACCATCTGGCAGATATTCTGTGAAGCACAACACATATATTTAAATTTTAAAATGGTGCTTGGAGGATTTAGCGGCATTGAATTATTAATTGAAGGAAAAGATAAATTTCATAATTAATAAACTTTTTAATCTGAAGAAATATCGAACTGGCTTGTATTGACTTTTGGCTTAATGCAAATTATATTCTAGTTGAAAATGTAATTACCTCCTACACTGATCACTGTGGCTATTTATATTCCAACCAGTTTGTTGAAAGACGATAAAACTTTTAATAGGAAATCCTATTGGATTTTAAATAATTCATTGCTTAGGTTAAGAGACAAAAAACTATAAGAGACAAAAAACAATTTACTTTTAATAAATAAATAAATATTTTTTTAATAAAGCAAAAAAGGTCAACTTGCCTAAATCTACAAATTATTAATGACATTATAATACTTTCCCCAAAAAATCCTACTGATTTCACAGTTGAAGTCAAAACACCTTTGGCAATTTTACAAAATAAAATTTGTTTTGAATTCTATAATCGGAAAAACATAACCTGGATTTATGCAAAACAGGCACAAGTTAAATAATATACAACTAGTATTAGATGGTGGTTATTACTCTCGCCTTGCACCTCCAGGGTCGGAGTTTGATTCCTCAGGTCTGTGTCCATGGAATTTGCATGTTCTCCTTGTGCTTGATGGGTTTTCTGTGGGTACTCTGGTTTTCTCCCACAGTCCAAAGACATGCAGGTTAGGCTAATTGGCATTCCCAAATTGCCCTGTGTGAATGACATCGGGACATTGAGCTGGCAACCCAACCCCTTAAGTAACTGCTTAAGTAAGTTACATTTTTTCAATTATAATTTATAAATACCAAAAATTAGATGTCCTGGGTTATTCATACATTTGATTCCTGAGAATAGTTTTTCCTCCTATACTTTAATTCCAAAGATCACAACTTTACTTTCAGCTACCTTAAGAAATTTGGTTTTGGTTAATTTTTAAGTGATACACCCAAAAACTTGTACAGTAATACTAAATACTTAAAATTAATTTTATTTTAGTTTGTTAGTTTTTTAAATGTAACTCTAAACTTTATGATTATGGTGATATTGAAACATATATTC
>JAOTRS010138270.1:0-12878 GCA_028565755.1 Dinotopterus cunningtoni | reverse complement strand
TAATAGTAGATTTGATGGTAATGGTATTAACAGTGTTGTGCAAGTTCATCCTTAACAAGCACTTGCTCAAACTTCAGTTCACACACTATAAAATTACTACTACCTATTACTAATTACTAACTAATTTCTAACTACTCCATGTTCATAGTTCACAACTTGGAATATAGCAGTAGAGACTCTTATTTTCACAGAACCACCTTCTATCCATCCCCAGCCCACTTGCACTGGCCATAATTAAATTTTAAAAAAAGAAGGAAGTAGGCAAAAACCCTGCATTGTTTCCAGTGCCTCGTTCACCACATGCAGAAAACCACAGAGTGTTTTATGTCACTTGAGGATTCTGATTCTCACACCATTTACTCCAGTTCTGTCAAGTTTGACTACAGGGATGTGAGGTCACAGGATATCAACAGACATCCCAAACCCCCTGCAGGTTTCCCTGGACATCAGTGCCAACACCACCAAAAAAAAAAACAAGTCGTATTTAAGTAGTAGACAAGTAGTATTTTATAACAAGTAAACAAGTAGTGTTTTATATGTTTACCATTGTTTTTGAGGCAAACCTTCTTACTCAGAACTATATGTTTTTGACTTAAATATCAAGTCTTTAGTAAGGAATATCATGGTTTTATGTATAAATGTTTTAGAAAGCATGCTGAAGTTCACATTTTTGTGCTGGACAGGTGACCCTGGGAGGAAAGGTCCACTCGGTGACCAGTATCAGACAGTGTCAGACATCTCTGCAGGGTCTAAGTGTTGACGAGGTAAAGACATGTCTGGACGTGGAGGCGACTGCCAGCGTGATGGGCAAAGCTACAAGCAACGTTAACGCCAAGCACTGCGATGAAGCCAAGGATAAGACTGAGAGTAAAAACAGCTTCTCCAGCAACTTCAATGACCGGTAAGTTACACGCTCAATGATTTCATTAAAACTGACACAACAGTTACACTGATCACACTAAACACTAGTACAGCACTAACACTGATCCCACCAACACTGAACCTACATCAACACGGACCCTGCAACACCACTAAACCCACCAACACTGACCCCGCACCAACACCGAGCCCTTACCCACACAGCACAAAACACTGACTGCATCATCACTGACCCCACACAAATTTTAACCTCACTATCACTGACCGCACACCAACACCGAGCCCGCATCAACACTGACCCCACAAAAATACTAACCTCACCAGCAGGGCTCCTTCAAGAAATTCTTGTTTTCTGGCAAAAGATCATATCTCTCTCTCTCTCTCTCTCTCTCTCTCTATTTGGTTTTAAGATTAACAGAGATCTCAGGAGGCCACACCACAGAGCCCGAGCTCCTCTTCTCGGCAGATAAAGACCCCGGAGCCTATAAAGAGTGGCTGTCGTCCGTCCCGATGCACCCAGACGTGATTTCCTACTCTCTCCAGCCCCTGCATGAGCTTCTTCCCACCAACAACCCGACCCGAAAGCATCTGCGCAAAGCCATTCATGACTTCATCCTGGAGAAATCTCTGTGGAGAAACTGCTCTGATCCATGCAGCGTCGGAAACAAACCCAATCCTAAAGAACCATGTTTGTGTGCATGCAGGAATAACCCCGGCGTGAACCCTGACTGCTGCCCCACCAAACGCGGCATCGCTAGGGCCAGGGTGACTGTACTACGGGCGTCAGGGCTATGGGGAGATCACACGACTGACACGGACGGGTATGTCAAAGTTTACAACAAAAACAACATGTTGATCGGACGCACACCAGTGATCTATAACAACAACAATCCCCATTGGGCTATGCCCTTTGACCTTGGTGATGTCATTCTGTCAGATGTTGACCCTTTGAAGCTAGAGGTGTGGGATGAGGACAACAAATGGGATGATGACCTGCTCGGAGTCTGCACCGTCCCCTTGAAAGCAGGTGTTTCTGGGAATTTCTGCAGTTTAAATCATGGTGTTCTGTATTATAAAACCGAGGTGGTATGTGCGCCAAGTTTAGCGGGTCCATCATGCACCGATTACATTGGATCTCCCATGAATTTTAATGTGGAGAAGGCGTATGTTTCCCGACACTCTCAGCCTGTTCCACAGGACGTGCTGCAGGAAATGGGCGTTATCCTCGAAGAACCGCCACTAAGTGTTAAGCTGATTGGATACGATCCTAACAAAAGTGTGATGCAGCTTTTGTAGTGAGGTTCAGTACTTCCTTACATCCATCGTAAAGAGATATGCAGCAACCCCGACTGAATCCGTGTCCTTGTAAAACCTTCTTGCTAATAGGAACCAAAATTTTAAATGAAACAAATTAGGAATAAAACATGAGGAGATGATGGGAAGTTGATTATGTCCCTATAACAGCATGTCCCTAAATGTTTTCTGCTTCTTTATACAACAGCTTCGTCACAACAGGATTTTTGTAGGACTAAGTTCCTGTTCTCACTTACAATATAGCAGCTATGAACACTTTTTCCCCTCGCCAGACTCTCTTTACTCTGTTTCTAGAAGTTAATAAGACAAAAGACAAATAAACCTTTACCTCTGACTGTTACGAAGAACTGACACTCGAGACTCCTTACTCGATAAACCGCTTACATCTTGTATCTGTTTCATTATTTGTAAATTGTTGTTCAGGTTAATTACAATAAGGCATTTCAAATATTTATATATTTATGTTTGTATGCAGCAATTCAATATTGTGATGTGTGTTAGCTTTTCAGTATCATACAGTATGTGTATTCAGCTTCATGTGAATTTCTCTTTCAGAGAAATAAAGACTTAATGAGCATCAACCAACTGGATGTGTGACTCTGATTGAACTGCTAGAAGGATATTCAGGTAGAAGGAGTCTCACACCAGAAACTGCAGCCACGGAGCGAGGCGTAGATCCTCATAATTGTTCTTTAAATAATTACGTAAATGTAACTTTTTGGTCATGTTCCGACATTGAGTCGGGTCTCCAGTGTGGTCAGGTCTACAATTTTTCTCCTTTTTTTAGTTTGGTGTGGCTCAGCAGTATCTTATTTACATAGGCACTGATATACAGAAGAGGAGTGAAACAGAGGGGCTGAGGTATAAAAACATGCATTATCTGAGGGATGTTTTCAGCTGGGGCATTAACACACGCACACACACACACACACACACACACACACACACACACACACACACACAAAGTAAGCCCTGAGACCTGTGTTAGCTTGTTAAAGAAATTAAAATTATGGAACTTTTAACAATCAGGTCACAAAAGCAACTCGAATTCTCTGGAATAATTTTTTCTGCCTCTGAGGTCAAAGTGAAAACTAACAACCCCTTTATTTTTTGAGTTATGCCGATCTTTATTTATTTATAATAACTTTATTCAGAGACCAGGGCTAGTTGGTTAGCCCATGCCAACCATGATGTAAAAAGTGTTGTTATGGTTACAGTGCACACATCATGTGAGATGAAAGCAGTGTTTATTATGAAAGAACCTTTTGATTGAGTCTCGTTGAACTGATGTGGATAAAGACCTCGACATTTAGTTTCGGGCACAGAACTAATACCATCTATATGAAGCGACTGATCCAAATTTTGAACCACAACCCCAAAATGTAATAAAGGGAAGAAGAGGGACGTCCCATTACAGGGGCAGTTCAGAGAGCAGTTCACTGAATGTGTCGCTTTGTGATGAGGGTGGGTTTAGTGGAGAAGTGGTTTAGAACATTACATTTTAAGAATTTTTCAGATTTGTCTGACTGAATGACTGAATGTGAAGTTCTTTAGCAGCTGCTGTGGTCGATGAGTTGTCTCATATGCCTCATCTTCTGTTTTCTGTTTTAATAGAGAGGCATGAACTTTTTCACTCATTGATTTTAATCCTTGAGAACTGGTGTGCCGAGAGAGACAGGAAGTCATGTGGCTTCCTGTAAACAGATGAGGTCTGAGAGATTAAACACACACACAACCCTTCTTTTCTCTTTTGTCTGGTTATATGGCATGATCCGCCGATAAAAAGCTGATCAGACTGACAAGCAGAATCAGTGTAGTGTCATTAAGGCCCTTGATTAAAATGATTTAGAAAATGATTTAACTATTCTTGTAAGACAACACAACAACTCGTGAGAGAAGTGTGAGGAGACACTTTTAGTGTTAATAAGAATTGAAAACAACCAAAAGAAGTGCTCAAGAGGTTTTAGTTAGATACAGAGACAAGGAATGGACATGACACAAAACATTCGGACCCAAAACAACAAAACAAAACACAACACAAGGACTGCATGGACACACAGAGACAGCAGGAGACAACAACCATAAGCACCAGGTCAACAAGAACAAGAGAAAAGGTCACGAAAGATGACGAGGAGGGGCGAAAAAGGGGGGAGGGGGGAGGATGAGGACAGCACCACGACCACAACGTCGTCACACTGGGTCACACCTCAGGGGCCCGGAAATCAGCCTGCAGCAAGTGTGAGAGAAAAATATCACACAAGAGACACGCAAAAATGAAGCAGACTGAACAACAGAGAGCGGAAGACACAAAACGCTATTTATTTATTTATTTATTTATTTAGAAAGCAAGGAAACAAGTAAATCCAATCCAACATTTTCTCACCTTTGATGCCGTTACCGTAGTAACCTGCCCCTCCAGCCTTGCTGCCATCCTTCCCTGCACCTGCACCTGCACCTACACAAACACACGCACACAAACACACACACACACACAATCAAGAAAAAATAAAAAGGTTAAAGCATCGATCATGAGAATGCAAGAGATGTTCGTGCTATTAAAGAAAGTGTGACCCTTACCTCCATATGGACCTTGACCTCCAGCTCCAAGGGGTGATCCGTAACCTGCATTTAAAAAAAATATATTAATTAATTAATAATAAATAAATACTATTTTTACTATCATTACTACTACTACTACTAATGATAATAATAATAATACAAATAATAATAATGTTATTTCATTAAATAATATGAGAATTTGATTTTCTTTGTTTACTTTATTACTTATGTACAATTTTTATAATAAATTCCACAAAAGTCAATAATTAAAAAAACAAACAAACAAACAAAATTCTTTAGCACTTAGGTCTGGAATATATTTTAATATACTCCAGAAACATCAATATTATTTATTTATACTTTCTTTAAATAAATTAGGGCTATGTTGATTCTCAGGCTGTCAATCAGCTTCACAAATGTTATTAATAATAATATTAATAATAATAATCATCATCATCATCATCAATTATTTGTCACTTGTATTTAAGCAATCCCAGGGGTTAAGGGTCTTGGCTCAAGGACAAGGTGGCAGCTTGGCAGTGCTGGGGCTCGAACCCACGACCTTTGTGTTTGAGCCTGAGTATCATTACAGTTTTACTAACTTTATGAGCTGGAGTGTGTGTGTGTGTGTGTGTGTGTAGCACAGACTTACCATATGCTGGCTTTCCTCCGTCACCTCCTAGTCTGAGCTGCTGTGCTTCATATGGATAGCCACCATCACCTAACAACACACACACACACACACACACACACATACACACATACACACACTCCTGAGCATTATATGTAATTAGCTCTTAGAGTATTTCTCATCCTCTGTTCTCTCTGACTCACCATCTAGTCCAGCTGGAATGGCCTGCGCTCCATTTCCTCCATATCCTCCATCTGTACACACACACACACACACACACACACACACACACACACACACACACAGTTAATACTCTGAATGATAATACTATAACCCTCGTATGTCTCCTTCTAGTACACTTCCCCTAAACCTCACATGACACACAGACAGGACGAGTCAGGAAGAGCAGGTGCGTCGACATAAAGTGGGAATGCGAGAGGAATAGGATGTGTTTATTAAAATATTTGTGAATAAGCCCCTCCCATAGAATTCATTCGAGTCACCTGTTCTAGTTTTTGCAAATCCACTGCGCAGGAAATGATGTAATTAATTAATGAATTAACGTCATACTTTATCTAATTAGTCACTGAACTTGTTGTCTTGAAGTTCGAGACTAAAACTGTCTAGACTTTTAAAAATTTACCAGTCACAGGCTCCAGGATGCCACCAGTACCTACACAGAGAGAGCGAGAGAGTGGAAGAGAGAAAGAAAGAGAGAGAGAGAGAGAGAGAGATCTCAGAAATGTTTGAAAGAAATGATCTCAGAACCGTGTGTTTTGTTATCCTGCTTCAGCTCCAATCACTCCTGAGATGGGTGTTTATAGTGTGTGTGTGTGTGTGTGTGTGTGTGTGTGTGTGTGTTTATTTTAGCCCTTTCTTCCTTTTATCTCATTATGAATTTTTCACATTCACTCTCCAGATGTTTTGCATTGTGGTTTATATTACACAGGCATACACAGGCATATCAATCATTCAGGTATGCTGACACACACACACACACACACACACACACACACACACACACAAACCCCTCAACCATAAATGTGTGTGTTTACCGAGGCTAGTGTCGCCCCCGAGGCCACCTGGCTGCCCCACATAAGGAGCTCCACCATAACCTCCTGCTTTGCCAGCACCGAGACCTGCACCCAGACCGGCACCGAGACCTGCACCCAGACCGGCAGAAACCACGGGCTGACCTGCAGCAGTGCCGATCACAGCACCAGGACCAGCGCCACCTACAGGCAAAAAAGGGGAATAACCACAGAGGACAGGACTATAAGGAGGCAGGGTGATCCAGCAGGTAAAACATGTGCTTTTTTTTGTGGTTTTAGTAAAGTTTTACTCTTTGTTCATTATTTATGAGTGACAGGTGGTTTGTTAAAGGTCTGTTCAGACTATTATTATTAATTCAGTGATATGATGGTATGATATCAATATCGTGATAAATTCTTAATTGGAGTCTCTAAACTTCTTACCGTATTTCACACTCTTGGCCTCAGCAGAATATCCAGCTCCCAGTCCAGCTCCCAGTCCAGCTCCCGGTCCAACTCCCAGTCCAGCTCCCAGTCCAGCTCCTGGTCCAGCTCCCAGTCCAGCTCCCAGTCCAGCTCCCAGTCCAGCTCCCGGTCCAGCTCCCGGTCCAGCTCCCAGTCCAGCTCCCAGTCCAGCTCCCGGTGCAGCTCTAAAGACACCTCTTGGTCCAGCTCCCTGTCCAGCACCCAGACCGTTGGTCAGCCCCAGTCCTGCAGCTCCGTAACCTCCATAACCTCCATAGCCTCCAGCTCCCACACCTGCACATCGTACACAAACACACACACACAAACACACACACACACAAACACACACACACAATGTACACAATCAAAACACCCCTGTTCTTCTTAAACGTTATATTTTCTTCTACAATTTTCATTAGGTCAAACGTACAGAGCTCCAGAGATGATCCTAAAAACTTTACTTCCACTGTAAATGTTCATAAGGCTTTATGACACCTACATTAGCACTTCCTGACAGTTTAGGGCTACCGTTAGAGATGCTGTAAGCAATATTAGCTGCATAAAATCTGTGCTTGTAAAATTTCACATTTAGGCGGTATAGTTTTCCCTGGACACATCATTATGTCACTGCTATGTCATCTCTATTATACGACATAGAGCAGGAGTTGGCCAAGCTTCCGAGGCGACTGTCATGACCTCGTGGCATATTACTGAAACACTCCGATGTTGACCAAATCGGCCTTTAAGACAGATGACTTGCTGAGCGTTTACATATGCTTATGTTAGTTACAAGTGGAATCTCATTAAAACTTACAATTAAGAAAAACGCTAGATTAGATCTTACCGGGTTCAAGTCCATCAGGTACATCTGCGGCCTAGCCGAACTTTGTGACATAATTATTATTATTATATTATTATTATATATATATATATATATATGTATTATTATATTATTAACTCTAACTCGACTATAATCACGTCCGAGTGTTAGTACCATGGCAGGAGAGAGCGTTATAAAGCGAAGAGTCAGACTCACCAGCTCCATAGCCATCGCCATACCCAGTGCCATATGCAGTGCCGTAGCCTGGGGAGAGGAGGAGGAGGAGGAGTAGGGGAAGGGGCATTGCTTAGTTACAGTACTGTTCATCATGCATGTAGGCTTTAGATGTAAACCGCTCTTTCGATTTCTTGTGAATTTTCGATTTTCTTTGCAAAGCGTTTATAACAACAGACACACAGCCAGAGGCGGAGCGCAAAGGAAAAACTCCCTGAAACATCATGAGGAGAAAACTTTAAGAGGAACCATGCTCCAAACGAAACCACAGAGAGCACAATTATAAATCTACTATAACTTGCAATTGTGTAACTTGGAACTTAACATAATCCATTATAAGTGCATTCATATTCATATAACCCATACAACACTTTATAATGTTCAGTCTAAAGGTGCAAAATAGTTTTTAAGTATAAAGAAGTACATAGTGGGCGTTGAAGCATTCAATGACCTGTTATAATTCTCTTTTCCCTCTCATAAACTGTCTTTGTGTGTTGTGATGCATTATAACTTATCATAGCTTAGTGATCAGATATCATGGTCAATTATATGTTCAATCAGGTAAGAAAATACATACAGGCTTTACAGACATGAGAAGCATCATTGGTGCAATATGTAAACTCAGGGGTAGCTCAGTGGTTAAGGCATTGGACTACGGTTCGGAAGATACCAGGTTCAAACCCCACAACCACCAAGTTGCCACTGTTGGACCCTTGAGCTAGGCCCTAAACCCTCAACTGCTCAGATGTGTAATAAGATAAAAATGTAAGTCGCTCTGGATAAGAACGTCTGCCAAATGCCTAAATGTAAATGTAAATGTAAACTATATAAGACAAGCGCACATGAACTCCATAAACTGCTTATGATCCTGTTATAATGCTCTATTATACTGAATGTTATAATCATTATTTCTCCATCAGGTTTTTTAAGCCAAGCATTATAACATTCAGTAGAACACATTAGACTAGAGCAGATATCTTAGAGATGCATGTTATAGTGCTTTATGGCAATGAAATTATAAATGTACATTCTCATAAGCATGTAGTTATAACGTCTGTATGCTTACACCGTATAAAAGATGCTGGTGCGCATATAATACAGACACATTATATGCCAAATGTATATGTTTATATGTTTATAAACTGATTATAAGACTCAATAAGCTGACTTAACACTTTTTTCGTGTAAAACAGCTGGAATAAACCACACATCTTTGTTTCTGTTACTCCCTCAGACCACAGTTAGCTTTTTTTCTACGTTGGTTTTTAAGCAGAAATTAGTCACTGTTTCCATTAAGCGGTTTGTAAAGTAAGCCACACGACCCTCTGCGCTTCACTACTTCCTGCTGCATTATCAGCAAACTCTGACCAGCGGCATGAAAAAGTGCTACTCAAAGTGCTAGCGAACACACACACACACACACACACACAGTTACGGCCACAGCAGAGTGACACTAACACTTTCTACATTATCACGACTTTCACAGAACTTGTACACTTGCACAGGTACAGAGACAAAGTTTAGTCCTGACAATAAACCTGTTATGATTATAATTCTTTTTAATGAATAAGATAATAATAAGTAAAAATTTTGCACGTTTTTAGTTTTATGTACACGTTTACACATTTTTCAGCACAGAATGGCACAAGGGCTGAAATTAAGCTGTTGCAAAGCTCTTGTCAGTTCTCCCTGGAGCTAATAACACATTTCTTCTATTTATGATGAACTATTAACATAACCATATCACGTTATAAAGTTTATAAGTTTTAAAGTTTTATACACATTCTTATAATCCCAAGCAATAGTATTATTGCTATAACTCATTATAAACAGTGCTTATAATGCATCCAGTTTGCCAATTAAAGTATAAATGCATTATGATCAGTGCTATAAAGTGTAATCATTATAACAATGTGAATAATACCTTATGAATGTATTAGAACTATTACTATAAATGCATTCGTAGGTCATTATATCTATGGCTTCAGTGCATTATAACAGTTTAGTAAGCTCTAAAGCTTTTTATGTGTACAGAGTTCATATAAAAATATATTACTGTGGATCTCCTGGCTTATATAAGACCCATAAGTTTTTAAAACTAGCAAATATTTACTTATAATGCTTTATAACTGTGATGTATTGAGTACAGTTTAAGGAAAGACTTATGTGATATAATGGATTATAACTCAGTATCTGTTCTACAACGTCTACAGTGTTTTTACACACATAGATTATAGAAACAAAAAAAGTTTTCTTATGTTGTGAAACAGACACTAAACCTGAGACAGCTTTACTTTTCATTTTAGAATGTAAAATTATGAGCAGAAGCAGGCCGGGGTGTAACGCAGAGTGTTGCTTTGAGTGTAATAAGCTGAGCAATAGAGAGAGAGAGTTTTGATATGATTTAAGTTTTGGAACAACAAACTCATCCTACGGTCCTTGAATTTCTGTTTAAAGTCTAAGTATGTAGTTATAAAGCACATAAGGGAAGATATCTAGACTTTTTTTTTAATTGAAAAGGAATAAGAAAAGGAAATGGAGCCATACCAGTCTGTTTGCCCAGTCGACCAGCTTGTGGATATGCACCAAGACCAAAGCCTAAACCACAACACGAGAAACCACAACATGTTTGTTACAAAATTTGAAGAAAAGATCAGGAAAGGTATATGATGCTTAAATGAAAACATAGGATGTTAAAAAAAACTTAAAATCCTAAAGCATAATGGTGAATTTCTACAACAGTTTATAAGATTAGGTTTTTTATTATTTACATTAAAATAAATATATATAAATACATACAAAGAGAGACCAAGCATTAGTTCATGCACAAACATAACTAGATGGAGTTCATACGAACTGCTAAGGTAAACTAAATTAAAAGTTGTATATAAAGCTAAAAAACAAACTCACGAGTGGTGTAATGATGCCAGATGTGAAATAGACTTAAAATTATTTTCATATGATAGCACCTACCAAAGTCTTTTAACAAGTGAATAATCAAAGTTATCAAAGTTGATGCATTGGAAGAAAGAAAAATGCTGAAGTGTAAGGATCTGAGTGACTTTGACAAGGGCCAGATCATGACATCTAGATGACTGGGTCAGAGTGTCTCTAAAAGTGAAGCCCTTGTGGGATGTTCCCGGGAGGCAGCGGTCAGGACCTACTAAAAGTGCTCCAAGGAAGGAGAACCGGTGAACCGGTGACAGGGTCATGGGTGGCCAAGTCTCACTGTGGGAAGTGAAGGCTGGCCTGTGTAGTCTGATCCAATCGAATAGCTACTGTAGAATGAACTGCTAAAAAAGTGAACGCTGGTTGTGATAGACAGGAATCAGAACATGGAGCATGTCACAGTTTGTTGTTTATGGAGCTGGAGTGCTGACCCGTGTCCTCCACCAAAAGCTCCTACAATGGGCATCACAGAGCAGTGGTAGAAGCTGGCCTGGTCTGATGGAACACGGTTTCTTTTACATCATGTAGACCACCCTGTGTGAGTGTGTTTTACGTTCCTGGAGAAGAGACGGCACCAGGGTGCACTGTGAGAAGAAGGCGAGCGAGTTGAAGCAGTGTAGCAGTGTAATGCTCAGGGTGATGTTCTGCTGGGAAACCTCGGGGCATGTCGTTCATGTGGATGTTACTCTGACACGTACCACCTACCTAAACACTCTTACAGACCAAGTTACACCCCTTCATGGACACGGTGTTCCCTGATGCATAGCAGAGTCCTCTTTCCGCAGGATAACATGCCCTGACACACTGCACACGTTGTTCAGGAACGGTTTGAAGAACATGACAAGTGTTCAAAGTGTGGACTCGGCCTCCAGATTCCCCCGATCTCAATCCCTTCGTAAATGTTACAGAGACATGAACCTATAACAAAAATCTGTTTATTATTTGTCAACCACGTTCGTACCTCCTCCGTAGCCGTTAGTCAGACCTGCTCCAGGATACACACCTGCGCCGGGGCCGTACCCTGTCACACACAATCACACAAAATGTAAAAACACACCAGTGGTATGAAGTGAAGTAAGAAAGTCGTGCCTTGTTTGGTGCCATGATCAGTCAGGAGCCTGTGGAGCAAAACAGCATGGTGTGGTGTGGATGATGTTACCACAGACCATGGTCTGAAGAAGTCATGTTCTTAAACAGTTCCTCACCATACTGTGGGGCAAAATCATCCACACTTGAGAGCCTGTGGAGCGAATAAACTAAAAACATAAGTGTATGACATGCTGCATAAACACGCGTGATCGTGATATGAAATGGGAAAAGTAAAAAATTTTTAAAAAAGGGTTTATTGGTTCAGGTTTGTGCAGAAGCAGTGGATCCAGTGAAGCAGGTGTACGGTCAGGTGCTAGTGTGGTTGTTTTGTGTGTGAGTGTGAGTGAGTGTGTTTTTGCAAGTGTAGGTGCTGGTCTTTGTGTGCAGATGTAAGGATAAGTGTAAGTTTGGGTGTTGGTTACCTGTAGGAGCACCTACAGAAGAAGAAGAAGAAGATGATGCATGTGTGCAGCAGATGCTGATGAAGAAACAGTGTGGGGATTCAGGTACTGGTGTATGTTTGTAGGTGTAAGGCGCAGGTATAGGTGTGTGTGTGTGTGTGTGTGTGTGTGTGTGTGTGTGTGTGTGTGTGTGTGTGTGTGTGTGTGTGGAGGTATAGGTGAGTTTTTACAGCTGCAAATCCTTCATCACTAACACAGATCAGGTTGGCGTCTCCTGATAGCTGTGTGTGTGTGTGTGTGATGTAGGACGTTAAAAACTCCACCCGTGGTTGCCATGCGTTTGCCCAGACAGCTCGTCACACTTTACAGCGGAGGTTTTACCTCCAGCTTTAGTCACTCTTGGACCGTTTCCACGAAATGCAGCTCCTCCTACACCATACAGAGAACAATCAGTTCAAAACCTTACACACATAAACACACACGAGCACACACACACACACACACAC